>ML103908.1:20833-189013 GCA_003697995.1 Taxidea taxus jeffersonii
CCCCCCCAAAACAAACAAACAAACAAAAAACAAAAGCCCAAAACAAAAGAC
This sequence comes from Taxidea taxus jeffersonii, assembly GCA_003697995.1. Taxonomy (NCBI): domain Eukaryota; kingdom Metazoa; phylum Chordata; class Mammalia; order Carnivora; family Mustelidae; genus Taxidea; species Taxidea taxus. The sequence goes on from ML103908.1 coordinate 20,885, forward strand.
AAAATATCTTCAACTTCTTGAGGAATCTCCATACTGAAGGGGTACATGCATCCTAATATGTATAGCAGCAATGTCCACAATAGCCAAACTACTGAAGGAGCTGAGATGTTCTTCAACAGATAAATGGATAAAGAAGATATATATATGATGTACATATATGGAATATTACTCAGCCACCAGAAAAGATGAATACATACTATTTATGTCGATGTGGCTGGATCTGGAGGATATTGTGCTAAGTGAAATAAGTCAATCAGAGAAAGATAATTATCAAGTGGTTTCACTCATGTGAGGAATATAAAAAACAGTGCAGAGGATCATAAGGTAATAGAGGGAAAACTGAATGGGAAGTCATCAGAAAGGGGGACAAACCATGAGAGACCCTTAACTTTAGGAAACAAACTGAGGGTTGCTGGATGGGACGTGGGTGGGAAGATGGGGTAATTGGGTGATGGACATTAAGGAGGGCATGCGATGTGATGAGAACTGGGTGTTATATCCAACTGATGAAGTATTGACCTCTACATCTGAAACTAATGATGTATTATATGTTGGCTAATTGAATTTAAATAAAAAATATTTTCTTGCATAAGTAAATGGAAAGTAGTCATTGGAAATGGGTAGTATGAGTCACAGTGATTGAAAATGGGTGAAAGGAAATGGTCACTGATTGAATCAATGGAGTCCTAATTCCAGGATGTTATTCATTATTCCCCTTCAATTTGATGCATCTTCAGAGATAACCATTTACACGAGTTCTTAAGACACTCTGATAAATTAGTCACAGTGCAAAGGCCATAATGTATGATGCTCAGAGCTTTTTCCTGACTGGTTCTGTGAGGTGAGAGGGAGTAATCGAGCCTCCTCCATGAGTGCACTTCTTCCTGTGAATAACAGGTAGGGGGACAATTGGTCTTCAAACAGGTATTATTCATGGTTTAGTGGAAAAACTACAAAGTTGCCCATGAAAATTAAATAGCAAGCCAGTTAATCATGTACAGTGGTTTATTGATATTGTGATCTGCTCCCAATGAGTGCAATTATGAATCCATTTAGGAAAGAGGGCAATAGGGATTTCCTTTACCCTTTAGGTGCCTGAATGGTATTTTGCCACTGAAACCTGTCCTCCTCCCATAACCTTCGGGTTCTGTTCACTTCCATACCTCCAGTACTTGTTACCATACCCAACACTCCAATGGTTCTTTTTTATTTTTAATTTCATTTATTTATTTATTCATTTTAAGTAGGCCCCAACACAGGGCTTGAATTCAGGACCCTGAGATCAAGACCTGAGTTGAGATCAAGGTTAGATGCTTAACTGACAGAGCCACCCTAGTGTCCCCAATATAATTTTTTTCCTAAAATTATTATATAAGGTACTATTTGCTTCAGGGGTGCAGGTTTGTGAATCATTAGTCTTACACAATTCACAGCACTCACCATAGGACATACCCTCCCCAATGTCCATCACCCAGCCACCCTATCCCTCCCCCCAACCCGCAGCAACCCTTAGTTTATTTCCTCAGATTAAGAGTCTCTTATGGTTTGTCTCCCTCCCTGGTCCCATCTTGTTTAATTACTTCCCTCCCTACTCTTACAACCCCCTGCCCTTCCTCTCAAATTCTTCATATCAGAGAGATCATATGATAATTGTCTTTCTCTGACTTATTTTGCTTAGCATAATACCCTCTAGTTCTATCCACATCATTGCAAATGGCAAAATTTCTTTTTGATGGCTGCATAGTATTCTTGTGTGTGTGTGTGTGTGTGTGTGTATACATACACCCTCCCCCACATCTTCTTTATCCATTCATCTGTTGATGGGCATCTAGATTCTTTCCATAGTTTGGCTATTGTGGACATTGCTGACATTGCTGCTATAAACATTCAGGTGCATGTGCCCCTTCAGATCACTACATTCATATCTTTAGAGTAAATACCCAATAGTGTTATTGCTGGGTCATAGGGTAGCTCTATTTTCAACTTTTTGAGGAACCTCCATACTGTTTTCCAGAGTGGCTACACTAGCTGGAATTCCCACCAACTGTGTAGGAGGGTTCCCCTTTCTCTGCATCCTCACCAACATCTGTTGTTTCCTGACTTGTTAATTTTAGCAATTCTAACTGGTGTGAGGTGATATCTCCCTGTGGTTTTGATTTGTATTTCCCTGATGCCGACTGATGTTGAGCACTTTCTCATGTGTCTGTTGGCCATCTGGGTGTCTTCTTTGGAGAAATGTCTATTCATGTCTTCTGTTCATTTCTTGATTGGATTATTTATTCTTTTTAAAAAAATTATTTTTTATTAACATATATTATTAGCCCCAGGGATACAGGTCTTCCAAAGGGGCACGTGCACCTGAATGTTTATAGCAGCAGAAGTTGCTGTGGCTGAGGTCCACAATAGCCAAACTATGGAAAGAACCTAGGTGTCCATCAACAGATGAATGGATAAAGAAGATGTGGTATATATATACAATGGGATACTATGCAGCCATCAAAAGAAATGAAATCTTGCCATTTGCGATGACGTGGATTATTTGTTCTTTGGGTGTTGAATTTGACAAGTTCTTTTTTTAAAAAAAATTTTAATAAACATATAATGTACTATTAGCCCCAGGGGTACAGGTCTGTGAATCGCCAGGTTTACACACTTCGCAGCACTCACCATATCACATACCCTTCCCAATATCCATAACCCCACCACCCTCTCCTTAACCCTCTCCCCCCAGCAACCCTCAGTTTGTTTTGTGACATTAAGAGTCTCTTATGATTTGTCGCCCTCCCGATCCCATCTTGTTTCATTTATTCTTTTCCTATTCCCCAAACCCCTCATGTTGCATTTCCACTTCCTCATATTAGGGAGATTATATGATAGTTGTCTTTCTCTGATTGACTTACTTCGCTAAGCATAATACCCTCTAGTTCCATCCACATCGTCGCAAATGGCAAGATTTCATATCTTTTGATGGCTGCATAGTATTCCACTGTATATATATATATATATATACACACATCTTCTTTATCCATTCATCTGTTGATGGACATCTAGGTTCTTTCCATAACTTCGCTATTGTGGACATTGCTGCTATAAACATTCGGGTACACGTGCCCCTTTGGATCACTACGTTTGTATCTTTAGGGTAAATACCCAGTAGTGCAATTGCTGGGTCGTAAGGTAGCTCTATTTTAAACTTTTTGAGGAACCTCCATACTGTTTTCCAGAGTGGCTGCACCAGCTTGCATTCCCACCAACAGTGTAGGAGAGGTCCCCTTTCTCTGCATCCTTGCTAGCATCTGTTCATTTTAGCCATTCTGACTGGTGTGAGGTGGTATCTCATTGTGGTTTTGATTTGTATTTCCCTGATGCCGAGTAATGTGGAGCACTTTTTCATGTGTCTGTTATCTGGATGTCTTCTTTGCAGAAATGTCTGTCCATGTCCTCTGCCCATTTCTTGATTGAATTATTTGTTCTTTGGGTGTTGAGTTTGCTAAGCTCTTTATAGATTTTGGGTACTAGCCCTTTATCTGTATGTCTTTTTTAAAAATTTTTTATTAGGGTGCCTGGATGGCTCAGTCGGTTAAGCCGCTGCCTTCAGCTCAGGTCATGATCTCAGGGTCCTGGGATCGAGTCCCGCATCGGGATCTCTGCTCAGCAGGGAGCCTGCTTCCCTCTCTCTCTCTCTGCCTGCCTCTCTGCCTACTTGTGATCTCTCTCTGTCAAATAAATAAATAAAATCTTAAAAAAAATTTTTTTTAATTAAAAAATTTTGTTTTTAATTTACTTGATAGACAGAGATCACAAGTAGGTAGAGAAGCAGGCAGAGAGAGAGGAGGAAGCAGGCTCCCCACTGAGCAGAGAGCCCGATGCGGGGCTCGATCCCAGGACCCTGAGATCATGACCTGAGTCGAAGGCAGAGGCTTAACCCCCTGAGCCACCCAGGTGCCCCTATCTGTATGTTTTTTGCAAATATCTTTTCCCATTCTGTCAGTTGTCTTTTGGTTTTGTTAACTGTTTCCTTTGCTGTGCAAAAGCTTTTGATCTTGAAGTCCCAATAGTTCATTTTTGCCCTTGCTTCCCTTGCCTTTGGTGATGTTCCTAGGAAGAAGTTGCTGTGGCTGAGGTCGAAGAGGTTGCTGCCTGTGTTCTCCTCAAGGATTTTGATGGATTCCTTTCTCACATTGAGGTCCTTCATCCATTTTGAGTCTATTTTCATGTGTGATATAAGGAAATGGTCCAATTTCATTTTTCTGCATGTGGCTAATTTTCCCAACACCATTTGTTGAAGAGGCTGTCTTTTTTCCATTGAACATTCTTTCCTGCTTTGTCAAAGATTAATTGACCATAGAGTTGAGGGTCTATTTCTGGGCTCTCTATTCTGTTCCATTGATCTATGTGTCTGTTTTTGTGCCAGTACCATACTGTCTTGATGATGACAGCTTTGTAATAGAGCTTGAAGGAATTTGACAAGTTCTTTATAGATTTTGGATACTAGCCCTTTATCTGTCACTTGCCAATATCTTCCTCCATTATGTTGGCTGTCTTTTGGTTTTGTTAACTGTTTGCTGTGCAAAAGATTTTGATCTTGATGAAGTCCCAATAGTTCATTTTTGCCCTTGCTTCCCTTGCCTTGGTGATATTTCCAGGAAGAAGTTGCTTTGGCTGAGGTTGAAGAGGTTGCTGCCTGTGTTCTCCTCAAGGATTTTGATGGAGTCCTGTCTCACATTGAGGTCTTTCATTCATTTAGAGTCTATTTTTGTGTGTGATGTAAGGAAATGGTCCAGTTTCATTCTTCTGCTTGTGGCTGTCTAATTTTCCCAACACCATTTGTTGAAGAGACTGTTTCCATTGGACATTCTTTCCTGCTTTGTCAAAGATTAGTTGGCCATAGAGTTGAGGGTCCATTTCTGGGCTCTCTATTCTGTTCCACTGATCTATGTGTCTGTTTTTGTGCCAGTACCATACTGTCTTGATGATTATAGCTTTGTAATAGAGCTTGAATTGAATAGAGCTGCAATTGTGATGTTGCCAATTTTGGTTTTCTTTTTCAACAGTCCTCTGGCTACTCGGGGTCTTTTCTGGTTCCATATAAATTTTATGATTATTTGTTCATTTCTTTGAAAAAACATTGATGGTATTTTGATAGGGATTGCATGTGTAACTGCTTTAGGTAACATAGACATCTTCACAATATTTGTTCTTCCAATCCATGAACATGAACTTTTTTTCCTTTTCTTTTTGTCTTCCTCAATTTCTTTCATGAGTACTTTATAGTTTTCTGAGTACAGATTCTTTGCCTCTTTGGTTAGGTTTGCTGTTAAGTATCTTATGGTTCTGGGTGCAACTGTAAAGGGGATCAAGTCCTTAATTTCTCTTTCTTCTGTCTTGCTGTTGGTGTATAGATATGCAACTGATTTCTGTGCATCGATTTTATATCCCGACACTTTACTGAATTCCTGTGTGAATTCTAGCAGTTTTGAAGTAGAGTCCTTTGGGTCTTCCACCTAAAGTATCATATCATCTGCAAAGAGTGAGAGTTTGACTTCTTCTTTGCTGATTCAGATGCCTTTATTTCTTTTTGTTGTCTGATTGCTGAGATTAGGACTTCTAGTACTATGTTGAATAGCAGTGGTGATAGTGGACAGCCCTGCCATGTTCCTGACCTTAGGGGAAAAGCTCTCAGTTTTTCCCCACTGAGGATGATATTTGCTGTGTGTTTTTCATAAACGTCTTTTATGATATTGAGGTATGTACCTCATACATCAAGAAAGTGTACTGTACTTTGTCAAATGCTTTTTCAGCATCTATTGAGAGTACTGATTTGATTGATTTGAGGATGTTGAACCAAACTTGCAGCCCAGTAATAAATCCCATTTGGTCATGGTGAATAATCCTTTTATTCTGGATTTTATTCTGCTGGATCCTATTGGCTAGTATTTTGGTGAGAATTTTTTGCATCCATGTTCATCGGGTATATCAGTCTGTAATTCTTTTTGATGGGGTCTTTGTCTAGTTTTGGGATCAAGGTAATGCTGGCCTCATAAAATGAGTTTAGAAGTTTTCCTTCCATTTCTATTTTTTGGAACAGCTTCAGGAGAGTAGGTATTAATTCTTTAAATGTTTGGTAGAATTCCCCTGGGAAGCCATCTGGCCCTGGGCTCTTGTATGTTAGGTGATTTTTGATGACTGCTTCAATCTCCTTACTGGTTATGGGTCTGTTCAGGTTTTCTATTTCTTCCTGGTTCAATTTTGGTAGTTTATATGTCTCTAGGAATGCATCCATTTCTTCCAGATTGTCAAATCTGCTGGTGTATAGTTGCTCATAATATGTTCTTGTAATTGTTTGCATTTCTTCGGTGATGGTTGTGATGTCTCCTCTTTCATTCATGATTTTATTAATTTGGGTCCTCTCTTTTCTTTTTGATAAATCTTTCCAGGGGTTTATCAATTTTATTAATCCTTTCAAAGAAATAGCTCTTAGGTTTTGTTTGTTTGTTTGTTCTACGTTCTTTGGTTCCTATTTCATTGATTTCTGCTCTGATCTTTATTATTTCTCTTCTACTGCTGGGTTTAGGTTTTCTTTGCTGTTCTTTCTCCTGCTCCTTTAGGTGTAGGGTTGGGTTGTGTACTTGAGACCACTCTTGTTTCTTGAGAAAGGCTTGTATTGCTATATACTTTCTTCTGAGGACTGCCTTCGCTGTGTCCCAAAGATTTTGAACAGTTGTGTTTTCATTTTCATGTGTTTCCATGAGTATTTTTAATTGTTCTTTAGTTTCCTGGTTGACCCATTCATTCTTTAGTAGGATGCTCCTTAGCCTCCGTGTATTTGAGTTCTTTCCACCTTTTCTCTTGTGGTTGAATTCTAGTTTCAAAGCATTGTAGTCTGAAAATATGCAGGGAATGCTCACAATCTTTGGTACCCATTGAGACCTGATTTGTGACCCAGGATGTGATCTATTCTGGAGAATGTCCCATGTGCACTAGAGAAGAATGTGTATTCTCTTGCTTTGGGATGGAATGTTCTGAATATATCTGTGATGTTCATCTGGTTCAGTGTGTCACTTACAGCCTTTATTTCCTTGTAGATCTTTTGCTTAGATGATCTGTCCATTTCAGTGAGGGGGGTGTTAAAGTCCCCTACTATTATTGTCAATGTGTTTCTTTGATTTTGTTATTAATTGGTTTATATAGTTGGCTGCTCCCATGCTAGGGGCATAGATATTTAAAATTGTTAGATCTTCTTGTTGGATATCTGCCTATCTATCTATCTATCTATCTATCTATTAGACCGGTGAATAGGACAGAACCACACACTTGATTTTGGGTGTATTTTGGTCTGTTGGAAGAAACTGCCTCCCAAAATTTTAAAGAAAGAAAAAAATATATATATACACGCACACATACACACACATACACACAAATAAGGGTAAATACCATAAGAAACACACACACACACACACACACATATGTATATATATTTTTTTCTATAAATATATATATGTATATATATATTTATACACACACAGATATGGGTAAACACAATGAAGGGATGGAATATGACTGTAAAGATGAAAATTTAAAAAGATTCTAAAAAGGAATTGGTAAGATAAGAAGTTGGTTGACAAAAGAAAAAAAAGAAAGGAAAGAATGTGATCAGGCTGGAGACTAGAACAAAGCCATCCACTAGATTTAAGGTATATTTTGAGCTGTTAGGAGAAACTGTATCCCAAAACTTTAAAGAAAGAAAAACCAAATCTATACAAAAAATAAGGCTAAATCCAATGAAGGGATAGAATATGACTATAACAATGAAAATTTAAAAAGATTTTTGAGGGGCACCTGGGTGGCTCAGTGGGTTAAAGCCTCTGCCTTTGACTCAGGTCATGATCCCTGGGTCCTGGGATCAAGCCCCGCATTGGGATCTCTGCTCAGTGGGGAGCCTGCTACTCTTCCTCTCTCTCTCTGCCTGCCTCTCTACCTACTTGTGATCTCTGTCAAATAAATGAATAAAATCTTAAAAAAAAAGATTTTTGAAAAGGTATTGATAATCACAGACCTGTACCCCTGGGGTAAATAATACATTATATATTAATAAAAATAATTTTTTTAAAAAGGTATTGATAAGATAAAATAGTTAAAAATGTTAAAATAAGGAAGAGGAAAAATTTGAAAAATTAGAATAAGAAAAAATAAAATTAAAAAAAAATTTAACTTTGGAAGACTAAAGAATCATGGGAAAAAAGCCATGAATTCCATGTGCTGTATTCCCATAGTTCTGAAGTCTTGCAGTTCTCATTGATTGATGAACTTGGTCTTGGCTGGATGTTCTTGTTGATCTTTTGGGGGAGGGGCCTGTTGCAGTGATTCTCAAATGTCTTTGACCTAGGTGGAATTGTACCACCCTTGCCTGGCGGGTCACTCTCAGGAGCTTTTGTTCCCTGAATGCTTTCCGTACAGTTGTGGAGGACAGAAATGAAGATGGTGACCTCCCAATTTCCAGCCCCATAGAAGCTGAGAGTTCATGGTCCCACACCTAATGTGCCCTCAGAGATAAGTAGTCAATCCCTCCCATCTCCCTGGTCTCCGGCTGCACTCAGAGGTTACCTGGCCTGTGACTGAGCATTTCTCTCTCTGGTGCACGGTCCTGTTTGGAGTCTCCAAACTCAGCAGATTCCTGCAGTGTGCTCCGATGCCACTTCTCCTGGAGGAGAAAGGTGAGTGTCCCCGGATCTGCCACTTGTGGGATCCCTGCTCAAAGAGCAGTGGCCTGACTGCCTTGGATCATGGTTTAAGGTAATCCTGAGCTGAGAGTCTCCTTATTGGCTCCATCTCTGCAGCCAGCTTCCCCTCTGATACCTGGGGGCTCTGCCACACTCGGGCATCCCCAGTCTTTTTGTGACCCTGTGGGCCCTGAGACCACACTGTCCCTGCAAGGGCTCCACCTCCTGCTTAGCCTCTGGAATGATGTCCCTCAGTGGAGCAGACTTCTAAAAGTTCTGATTTTGTGCTCTGATGCTCTACTGTTTGCTGGGAATCAGCCCCTCCCCCTCAGTCTCTCTTCCCATATATCGCCTCAGAATCACTTCTCTGCATGTCCTACCTTCCAGAAAGTGGTCGCTTTTCTGTTCCTAGAATTGCTGCTCTTCTTCTCTTCGATCTCCTGTTGAGTTTGTAGGTGTTCAGAATAGTTTGATAACTAGCTGAACACCTGGGATCTGATGATATTAGGTGTCCTACTCCTCCACCATCTTGCTCCCCCCATATAATTTTAAAAGGAAGGTCTTTCAGCAAATGCAACAAGAAAGCACATTATCTAAAAATCTTAAGGACCCATTAATTACTATGTTTTGGTAAAGGCAGATCTTTTGGGTTTTTATGGAAACTTCATTACACAGATGAGGTAGATGATTGGCCACTGGTGATTGAGTTCCAGTTTTATTTTGTTTTTAATGTTGTGCTAGTCACCATACAGTATGTCATTCGTTTTTGATGTAGTGTTCCAAGATTCACTGTTTATGCATAACACCCAGTACTCCATGCGATATGTGCTCTCTTTAATACCCATCACTGGGCCAACCCATTCCCTCCAAACCCTCTGTTTAGTTCTTGCTAATATTTGCTGCCCGATTGGAACTGCCTTCATTATGAGTCTTTATTAAGTGCCCACTTAACACAGGGTGTTTGGAAATGGCTTATAAAGTTACCTTTATGTGTACATCAACTATATCTGCTATGCATGCTTTTTACTCCAGCAGCTCTGGCTCTCAACTACCGCCAACCTTGACACACAGCCTCCATATCTCTTTATGTTAATGGCCTATTGACACCAATGCAATAGTGTGAATAATCTGCTTGTGCATGTGACTTCCTGTTTTCTCAGTTACTTGTAAAGCCCCTAACCTGAGGAGAGCAGATGGCTTCCCCCATGCTTTTAAGAGAATGACAGGGAGCTAGAAAACATGCTCTTAATGGTTTTCTAAGATAATCAATTGATTCTGTTACTGTTGCCCTCCATCTCTTCCCCATCCAACCATCCTGTATAAAGTGAAGATACACTTTTGGAGAGAGCTCACCCAGTAGTTCATTGGCATGGAGAATTTGGGTTTCATGGGTAGCGGTGTGGCATTCTCATCTCCAGATCCAAGTAATAGAATTCCAAGAAAACAGTTAGAAAGGTTTTTTTGGGGGGAGGGGTGCTTCAAGAAAAGGAGGCTGACAGCTCATTGGCTGGATGCTGGTTGAGCAAAGAAGCATGGCAGCCATTTCATCTCTGCCACCAGTGTCTGACTCTTGAGGCTGGAGTTTAGGGGGCTTCCTGAATATACAGTATAAGGACTTATAAAGACTTATACAGGCTTAGTTACAACCTGGAGAATTTTGGAAGTGGGGGGTGAATAGTACCACCTGCATTGGCTGCAGAAAAAAAGGAGAAGAGAGCATTTGGCCTACATTTCCTTTGCCACAGAAGGTGGTCAAACTTGAGCCATTGTTTTAGTCTGTTTGGGCTGCTATAACAGAATGCCATAGACTGGAAGACTTAAAAGAAATTTATTTCTCACAGTTCTAGAGGCTGGAAAGTCTGAGATCAGAGAGCCACCATGCTTAGATTCTGTTGAGAAATCTGTCTCTGCCTTACAAATGACCGTCTTCTTGCTGTGTCCTCACGTGGCTGAGACCAGAAACAGGAAGCAAGCTCTCTCCTGTCTCTTCTTATAAGGGCACTAATCCTACCATAGAGTGGGATGGTTAGGGTTTCAACATATGTAATACATATTACATACAAACATGTAGTTGATGACAATCATCTAGCAAGAATCCTCCCAAGAGGTCAGGTGATGAAAAGGGGACACAATTGTGGGAGTTTCCATAGGAAGCAGGAGTTAAGGGTGGTCCAAAGAGAACCAGAGAACACATTATCCTTTCTAGAAACTGAGCAATACAGTCTTTCCCCAGTAATTCTGAAGAACCCACTATACATGTCCCACAAGAAACCAATACGTGAATGAGGGCAACAGAGAAGTGGCCACCCGGTATCAGGCAAGGGAGAAACAAATTGGTGACCACCTAGGGAAAAAAAAACCCAAAACTTTGCCCCTTCCTCTAATTAGACTTTTCCATGCACCGACTCTTAGGGAGTGAGAAAAGATGGGAGAAGAAGAGGAAAATGTCATGTTCAATCTCTACTGTAAGTCCCTAGTCGAGGTCAGACCTGATTAGGGAAGGCTGGTTGGGGGGCGGGGGAGGAGCAGGAAAAAGGAGAGAGACAGGGCTTAGAATGAGATTCGAGGTTCTGTTTTGCTGGATGGGACTTTATGGTATCTGAAAATGAGCCTTTACAACTGAGAGATTATTCATGAAACTAAAGAGATTGGAAGGTTATAGTTTCTGCCTGGGATGTCATCAAAAGGTGGAGAGAGGAGACCCATCAGAACATGCTGGAAGCAGTGGAAGGAAGAAAATAAAACTGTTTCTTTTTGTATCCTCCCTGAACTCATTCATTAAACTGCTTCTACATGCAATGTAGAGATTACTGAAGAATTGATAGGCAAGTTGGAAGAGAGGACAACACCACACACAGCAGATTGCTCCAAGCATTAGACATCCTTTTCCTTTCTTTGGAGCGGGTTGTCCTGCTTTCCCTCAGGGTGCTTGTTATCTTTTTTCTAGCACAAAATTGCGTACCCCTTCGTGATCCCTGATGTGAAGGCTGTGACATCAAGGTTGGTATGCATGGGAAGGCAATAGACTTTCTTGCACACCTACCCCAGACTTCCTTTTGCTCAGAATAAACCTGTAGTTGGATTTACAGGCTGATTGCACTCTAATAGAATACACTTTCATTTAGGTTAAATAAGCAGATGCTGTGCTCAGAAAGGAAACTAAAGACAATTTCTTAAGGTTATTCTGGATTCTCAGGGAAACACTAAGTGGATTATCTCAGTTGTTAGACTTAAATTTTCACAGTGATATTTGGTATGTGCTTTTTATATCCTCTTTTTAACTTTCAGGTGAATTTCTTATTTGGGGACATTGTCACTCCTTAATTGAAAATTGCTGAGCTCTAACATTATTATCCAGATGGTTTTATAAAATGATTTTGAGTTCTCATTGCTTTTAGTAGATGAGCTCATTTGGATAAGAAAATTAAAAACAACAACAAGCATTAACCAACACAAGAGACAGGGATGGGCCTTTTATGGAAATAACATTGTACATGATAGGATGAGGTTAAACACATTCTTTAAGATGGCCTCCTCATGGTAGGGCTGTGGTAGAAGATAAAGAGTGATAGTGTTTAATATTTCTAAGTTGTGATGGCTTTCTGACACATTCTACTGCAGTCTACCCATGTGTGCAATCTTTGAAGTCAGGGACATGTAATCTACCAATGATTCTATGGATTATACCTCCAAAATATATTTTCTTTTCTCCTTACCTCCATTGCCACCACATTAGTCTGGGCATTTAAAGTGGGTCTCTTTGCTTCTAATTTGCCTTTCTTTGATCCATTCTCCATACAGGAGCTGATGGGATATAAAAACAAAAACAAAAATCAAGTGGACTAAGACAGGGAATGCTTCTTGTTTCATACCTAATAAAGGAGAGTTGGGGAGTACAGACCAGCCAGGAATGTATCCAGAACCTGCTTGAATAAGTTTTAAAAATTCTCTCATTCCTTGTGCATCTCTCTAGATTTAGGAGTATGGGTGCTGGCTCCCCAGAAAGGTTCCTGGGAGATGCTTAATAGGCTAGGAACAGTCTAGGCTAAAGTCCTTTCCTCCACTTCATATTAGAGCTCATCTTTCCTTTTTTGGTGGATAATAAAGTCCTGCTTGGCTCTGAAATCCATTGTTGAGTTTGTACCAAAGCCATGTTTCCCCATGGACTGCTCCCAGACACTGGCTGGCTGTACATGGCAGAGATTAAATAGGTCCATTTCCAAGAGAGGTAAGACTCCCCCGATGAACAACTTTGGCTTGAAGCCACCCCCATGGCCTTGCCCCACTTTTCTTAAACTGGATGTCAATCTAAGAAGCATCCATCCAAACTTGCTTCCTTCCTTCATGCAGAGTGCGACCTGCATCACAATCTGATGGCTCTCTCAGCCTTTCCTGGTACCCTGGCAATAATTTCCCACAGATGTTCCCCCTATCTTGGTGCCTGCTTGCACATTTAATCCTGTCTTGGTGCCTGCTTCTCAGGGGACTCAGAATAATGCACTGGTGCATAGGATATACTTGCTAAATTTACCCAGGAAGTGAATGAAAAAAATGAATTAAAATGTGACATTTTTCTCAGTTTTCTCTTTCTGGCCCTTTGCTTCTCTGTGCCTGATTTTTTGTTATAAAATTATTGCATCTGAAAAGAAGCTTTGAGTCATCTTCCTCTTATGCCAGACAATTTGGGGACCTAGAACAGTTACTAAGATGATGGAATCATAAAATTTCATGTAAATTCAATAAAAATACTCTTCGTGGTTTTCTTGTATTAAAAAAGATCAATATAAGGAGCTTAGCACAGATCCTGACACATAGTAGTTTCATTATATATAGATAAAATGTGGTGGGCATATACCACAGGGCCCCATGTGGCCCATTTGAAGCAACACAGTAAATGTATATACATCAGCAAAGATGAATCATAAATGATATACGTTGATTAACAAGAGGGCTACTGGTTGGATCTAATGTTTATATTCATTTGGGGAATTCTGAGTGCTTATGGGAGGCCCAGAGGCTTCTTGTTCTAAAGGTTCTTATTCTCCATGATATTTGACTGTGAAAAAGATTTTGGATTGTAGTTAGGATCATAGTAGCAGCTGATACTTTATATACATTCAGCTTATGTTCAGTAACTTGCTGAAGATCGCAGAAATAGTATTAGAGAAGATGGGCTTGTCTAGAGTGGTAGAGTTGGCATTGGTTAGAATATGGGAAATGAGGCAAAGAAGAAGCTAGAGTTAGCTGGAGCCCTTGCAGTACCATGTTATCCTGGACAATCAACAAAACTATAAGGCAATCTACAGAATGGGAGAAGATATTTGCAAATGACATACCAGATAAAGGGCTAGCATCCAAAGTCTATAAAGAACTTATCAAACTCAACACCCCAAAACCAAATAATCCAGTTAAGAAATGGGCAGAAGACATGAACAGATATTTTTTTTTTCCAAAGGAGACATCCAGATTAGCTAACAGACATGTGAAAAGATGCACAACGTTGCTCATTATCCACAAAATACAAATCACAACCATGATGAGATGTACCACCTCGCACCTGTCAGAATGGCTAAAATTAACAACACAAGAAACAACAGGTATTGGTGAGGGTGCGAAGAAAGCAGAACCCTTTTGCACTGTTGGTGGGAATGCAAACTGATGTCGCCAATCTGGAAAACAGTATGCAGGTTCCTCAAAAAGTGAAAAAACAGGACTACTTTATGATCCAACAATTGTACCACTATGTGTTTACCCAAAGGATACAAAAATGTCTGATCTATGAATCATTTAATAAAGCCAATTAGATCTTTAAATTTAAAAAAAAGGCTCCAGACATTTGCAAATGTTCCCTGGGGGGGAAAGATCACCTCTAGTTTGTTGGCTGATCCCAGTCAACCCCCACATTTATGAGAAAAAGAAATGGGTGTGGTACATAAATAATGAATTCTAGAACACTGAAAAGAAATTTAAAAAATAAATAAGGAAATGAAATTTTACCATTTGTGACAATGGATGGAACTAGAGGCTATTATGCTTAGCAAAATAAGTCAATCGGAGAAAGACAACTATCACATGATCTCCCTGATATGAGGAAGTGGAGATGCAACGGGGGTGGGGGCTAAGGGGGTAGGAAAAGAATAAATGAAACAAGATGGGATTGGGAGGAAGACAAACCAAAAGAGACTCTTAATGTCATAAAACAAACTGAGGGGGGTGGGGAGGGAGGGGTGTTGGGAGAGGGTGGTGGAGTTACATTATATGTTTAAATAAAAAAAATAAATTTAATAAAAAAATTTTTAAAAAATTTTAAAAATAAATGATTGTTATTGTTTTTAAACCATTGTTTGAAGTTATTTGTCATACAGTAATAGGTAATCAGAGGGATGTGGAGGACTCAGAACATCTCTGCTACAAGCTTATCTGATGTTAGCTGAAGATCTGGACTCTGTCAGAGACCTGATTAATAGTCTGCTTCTACCATTCCTGATGGGCTATCTATTGTAGCTAGATAGGCATTTATTTGTCATTTGTAGAAGGACTTGTAGAGAAATATAATAAAAAAAACCACACTTATGCCTTATATATAAAATATACACTAAGCAATTAAAATAAAAGGAAACATCAGAAATTACTTAGGGAAATGGTCAAATAATTTTTTTAAGAAGAAGAAAATGTTTGCTGATTTCATCCCCTCCCCCCATCTTTATAAAAACTAAAAGGAAAAAAAGCACTTTGGAGTTTTCTCGTAAACTGATTTGCGAGTGCTATGTTTTTGTGTCCCCAAATTCTAGAAGGAATTTACAACATGGACTTTTAAATGAAGGACATTTTAAATGAAAATGTCATCAGTGCAGTTTTCCTTTATTGTAAGTTACAGAAAAATTTCTCCTATGACCAAGGACCTGACATTCAATCATAACTGAAATATTTCTGTCAGAGTGAACCTGC
This sequence comes from Taxidea taxus jeffersonii, assembly GCA_003697995.1. Classification (NCBI taxonomy): domain Eukaryota; kingdom Metazoa; phylum Chordata; class Mammalia; order Carnivora; family Mustelidae; genus Taxidea; species Taxidea taxus. The sequence goes on from ML103908.1 coordinate 36,553, forward strand.
TGTAGCTCAGGTACTTTTGATGATTTAGCAAGACGCCATGATAGTACTTGGAGAAAGCAATCAGTCAGGAAAATAACTTGAATAGTGCCCCAGTTGATCAGCAGCCCCTATTTCTGGCAAACACATCTTCTGAATTTAAGACCTTCCTGTTAAGACCCATAGTTCTTTAAAACCATATCATGCTTATGAAGGAATTCTTATTTTCCTTTTCTTTCATTTCTCTGGATGTAGCAAATCCACAAAAGGGGTCAAGTAATCAACCAACAAATTAAAAAGGAAAAAGAAAGGAATGTGGGAATAAAACACTCTCTGGACTTCCTTTACTAACTTATTATATGTTTGAGGGTTCCATCCAGAGAGTTTGAGTCTTGCAATTGAAATTATGGTGAAAAGTCCTTATTGGCGTCCCTGATACCCCAGAACAGGTCAAAGGAGACCCTAAGTACCTTATGTTGTCCCAGGTGTCTTTTTTTCCTCAAGGCAAGGAGTATAAATCTAGCTTGTGGTGGCAAGACACTGCTTTCTTGAGAACAAACATCTCTCAAAGCCAGCATACCTCTTGAGATAGTTTTTGTTCTTGTTTTTATGTCCTCTGTAAGGGACCTTTCCTTTGCAGTAAGTGGCTGCCATGGGGTGGCCAAGTTTTGTTTTGGGGGCTGTTTATTTTCTGCCTGGTGACTCCAAGAAATTATCAGAGGTCTTTGAGTAGAAGGACCCACGGCTGCTGGCATGCTCAGGAAAGGTAAATTGCCAAGTAGGAAGTGCTGAGTCACAGCCCTAAGATCAGGCTGAGCCAAGGATCTTTATTATGAGGACACATCTGTCATGTACCTTGTGCCTCCGCTTCTTCAACATTTTATTTCAGTTTTCAACAATTAAGCCGGAAACAACTTTTAGTACCTGATATCAGATGTTCTAACATAGCCTAAGGAGATCACGTGTTTGATAAGAGTCCATTTCTTGGTTCCTAGCAAATCCAGAATCATCTTTGGTTCCTAGATCAGCCCGGGTCCACTGAGTGGCGCAGGTGATTTGTAAGTCCATACTGTGAATGTGAATCCTCTGTTTTTGTTAAGGCATTCATTTTTTAATATGTTGTTTTGACTCCTTGTGATGGCTTTCACAGTGTGACAGAGAAGCAACTTACCTGTAAGCCACAGTGATGAAGACGGAGGTCTCTGTTTCTCCTACAGACACAGATCTTTGGAGCAGTTTATTAAGATGTTAACTTTTAGAGGGCTCTTAATTCTTCCTGCTGAGAACTCAGAAATACATTGGGTCACATTTTTTCAGCCTGATTTCAGCCACTTGGAACTTAAAAGTTTAGGTCCACATAGAAAGGGCACTGGGTGGCTGGATAATCCTTTCAAACTAAAATACACTGATTAATCATGGATTTGAATCTCAATAGCCCTAGAGGGTAGCTGAATGTTATTGTGTAAAACTTTAACCTCTCTAATCTATAGTTCCCTTTTCTGTAAAGGGAAGATAAGATTACTTTTTTTCTTATGGTCATTATATGAATTAAATGAAATAACCCGAGGTCCTTAGCTCAGATCCTGGGAAACAATAAGCCCTTGGAAGATATTAGCTATTGTAATAATTGCAAATAATCATGGGGGAAGGAATCTATCAAGTTCAGTTTTGTTATAGCTTGAAGAGCTGGTAAAACAACTCTGTTTTCTTATTATATTTGAGGATAGTAGGAATGCTTTGGGATAATATATAGCCTTACCTTGGAAGACCTCAGTGGATTATTTTGTAACATAATAAGGTAAAAAATAAGAAAAGGTCAAATTTTAATGTTCTAAGAGTGAGTCTAACATTGGTATAAATTACTGATTAATTTTTCTAAGGGCAGAATATGATAAGAATTTATCAACTAGACACACACATCTCTGCCTTTTAGGCATCCAGTAGCAAACAGTCATTTTATTATGTCTAGGATGATTCACTTTTCTCCCGACATCTCAGCTTACAGCAGGACTTCTCCCTCCCACATCTGCTACAGTTGAAACCAGTCGCTGCATCAGTTTTGGTGTAAGCAGAATCCCATGCTTTATTCTTGCTATTTTGGACTGTGACTCATGTCTTCTTGTTCCTTAAAATTATTGTCTCAGGGTTAGATTTCTTGCTAACTTCGCTTATTTGGGCTGAGCGATAGTCTTCTTTTCAGTTCCTGAAAATGTCAGTTCCCAAAGTTTTGTTCCCCTGAAAGTGTAAATTCCCTAGCTACATTGTCTCATCTAGAGAGATTTCAGAGACGGTGAACAGACTGGTCTAGCAGGAAGGGTGAGCTCTGTGGTCAACCAGATCTGGCTTCTGATCCAGATTCCATCTTGCCCATCTTCCGCCTGTGTGGTGATGGGCAAGTCCCTTCCTCTCTTGGAACCCATTCCTTCACCTGTAAAATGGGAAGATACTACGTTACTGCATACATGTAAGGCACCCAGAAAGCTCCCCAGTTGAGCTTTTTAGTAAAAGCTCAACATATGTTGTCTCTTGTTATTAAGATTATAATTATGCCCCTGGTTATTGTAATCTGATAAGGCAGTTGAGACAATGTTATGCTATAATCACATCTATGCTGTAACTAGCACAGTACCTACTGAACACTACCTATTTGCAGACTAGGCACTCCATTACTGATAGCTATTAATATTACCAGTAGTTTGTGCCTTGCTTATAGACTCTTTAAGTGTTATATTGAGTCAGCATGTGAGGGAAGAGGAGGAAGGAGGAAGCCTGGTATGTCAATGTCACCTCTCTTAGGACTTTGAACAGGGTCATTTTGGCTCTCTTGCAAGAGCTTGGTGACAATGAAGATGATCATGATGAAGACAAGAATTATGGTAGCTGGCATTCACTGAGCACTTACTCTAAGACACACATGGTGCTTGGTGCATTCTCTCATTTTTTCCTCCTAACAAATCTGTGGGGTACAAGCTTGTGTCTCCCCAAAACACACTTTGAGGCAAAGATTCAGGTACAAGGATTTTACTTGGGAGGTAATCTCAGGAGCATGGTGGGGGAGTAGAAAATGACACAAGGGGGAGGGAGGATCAGGAAAGAGTGGGATAAGGAGTGAATGCTGCTGTGGGCAACTGGGGGTCTAGAAGCACAGCTGTCTCTGTGGGTTACTGGATACTACAGTCAGCAAGGCCCCTTGCGCATCTATTCCTTTGTGCCGAGACCATTGTACTCTAACTCCTGGGGGCACGGTACCACATAATGGCCATCGATTTAGGGAGTACACTCGAATCTGCAGGATAGCACCTATACTGGGGTATTACTTCCAGTCTGTGATTTTGCTTCAAGCTGTCCAATGGCCCTGATGGTCTGGGACTAGCGATCCTAGTTCAAGTGCTCACTGGGGATATCCTTTGCTGTAAAATGAGTTTGTTGATCTGAAGCGAGAAAATGTTCCTGACAAAGGTCTCCTTTCTGAGTCCAGGATAGGGAGAGGCATCACATTCTGTGTCCTTAGTACCTACTGTCAGAACTCCCAAAGGAGAACTTGGCTTTTGCCAGAGTCAAGCAGCTGGCAGGGTATTAGGAAAAATTGCACAGGTGTCTGTGGTGGGGAGGGGATGTGAATGCAAAAGAGAGTGGGATGAGCAGAGGGATGGGCATAGAGGGCTCAGCCAAGAGATGAGAAGCTTGGTGCTGTTGGTAGAGCCTCCCAACACAGAGAGTCCAGAGGAGGAGAATACTGGTAAAAGAGAAATTCTGATACCCAGGAATCCAATTAGAAGAATTCTTACAACCTGCGGTATTCTTGAGCCAAAACCCAAGCACCTTCCCCAACCCCAGCCAAACAAAAGGGGAAAATTTCAGAATCCATCCTAGAATTTTATTGTGGAAAGAGATCACCTGGCCCAGTTGTTCCATTTTATCTAATAAATGAGGTGAATGGGGTTGGGAAGATGGAGCCACAGTCTGTTTCAGGTACTTGGGAAAAAGTTGGGGTGGAAAGACTTTGTGTAGACCAGAGATCATCAGTTTCTGAGATTCCCTGAGTGGGGTGAGGCTCACAGAACAGAGGACAGGGATGGAGTAAAGGCCAGCACAAAAGGAGGTTGGGTCAACAGGAATAAAGAATGCTTGGGACACCAAATGGTAAATGCAGGCTGTTGTCACAGCTGGGTGCTATGCACAGGAGCTCCTCATACTGTTCTTCTTGCTTTGTGCATGGGTGAAACTTTTAATACCAAGTAGAAAAGCATGCAGGGCAGGTTTGGTGGGTGAGGTTGAGGTCAACATATATGTAAGTGAAAATGAAAATGCAGTGTAGTAGGCCTGCACACAAATCTGTCCAGGACATTAGGGAAGCCAGGAAGAGGGCATCTTGTGTATCCTGCGGTCTGGGAGGAGTGGGGCAGACTTTCCAGGGGCAGTCAGGACAGAGACAAGTCTTGAATGACAGCCAGAGTGAGTAGAAAGAGCCCAGATGTGGATTCAGCAAAACCTACCTTCAAATCTCTGTCCCATGACTGAGCTGGGATGAGTTATTATTATTATTTTTTATGTTCAGTTAGCCACTGAATGGTACAGCATTAGTTCAATGATTCATTAGTTACGTATAACACCCAGTGCTTATCACAGCACGTGCCCTCCTTAATACCTATCACCCTGTTACCCCTCCCCCCACCTCCCTTCCTTCTGAGACCCTCAGTTTGTTTCCTGGGTCCCTATTTTTCTCATGGTTCATCTCCCTCTCTGATTTCTTCCCCTTCAGATTTCCCTCCCTTCCCCTATGGTCTTCCATGCTATTGCTTATGTTCCATATATGAGTGAAACCATATGATAATTTTCTCTCTCTGCTTGACTTATTTCACTCAGCATTATCTCCTCCAGTCTCATCCATGTTGATGCAAAAGTTGGGTATTCATCCTTTCTGATGGCTGAGTAATATTCCATTGTGCATATATGGACCACATCTTCTTTATCCACTCATTTGTTGAAGGGCATCTTGGCCTTTTCCACAGTTTGGCTATTGCGGACATTGCTGCTATGAACATTGGGGTGCATGTGGCCCTTCTTTTCACTACATCTGTATCTTTGGGATAAATATCCAGTAGCACAATTGCTGGGGTGAGTTATTTAATCTCCAAGCCTCATCTCTGAAAGAGAGTTCTAACACCTTCCTCATATTGTTCAGGTCAGGGGGCTGTTATTCTATACCAGCTGAGGCTAATAGTGGAAGGGACTCCCTCACCATGCATTCCAACTCCTCTATAGTTTTCCTCCAGAAAAAGTCAGGAACTACATTCCCCAAGCTTCCTGGTAGCCTGGTTCAACATGTGATCCCATTTGCACCTTCATAAGAATAGGAGACAGAAGTGAGCAACATGCTTGCCACTGGGCTAGGGGAAGTATCCTCTGGTGGCGATTTTAAATATGGGAGCATCCAGTTCTTCTGGGGTTACTGGGGTAGAGCTTCCAGTGTCCAGTTCCTAGTCTCACAGGATTGAATGACAGGCACAGTGATTCTGCTTTAACCATACTGTTCTATGGTGGGCATGGCTCTTGATCTGTGAGACTTCCAAACTGGGCTTTCTGGCCTTCCCAACGCTCATGTTCCCTACTAATATCTTATAACAAACCCCTTTATGCTTAATCAGCATAGAAGATTGTGTTTTCTACTAGCAAGAATTCAGACAGATGCCATCCTTCTTTCCCTGCATCCCCTAATCCAGGCTGTCACCAACTCCTGTTAATGTAATATTTTTGGTCTGTTCACTTCTCTCCTTGCCCTGCATTGCTTCCCTGGTTCAGAGCACTACCATCTCTTACCTAGGTCCCATCCACAGGCTTTTCATCCACAGCCTCAGTATCTCTCTAGGCTAAGTGATACCATTCCAATTCATTCTCCACACAGACCCCAGAGGTATGTTCTTAAGGTGCCAATATGTTCATGAGACAGTGCAAACTCCCCTTCTCACCCACACACTCTAGGCCTTTGCCATATGGGGCCACTTTATTACCAGAGTGTGAACTTGGTCCTCTTGTCACCAAGCCTGAGTGTATTTGCTCTTTCTACCTAGGGCACTCTCCTTTCCCTCTAACAGGAGAACTTCTATTCATCTTTAAGGCTTAGGAAGCATTTCTCAACTTCCCAAGTTCAAGTTTGGGGCCCTTGTCCTTCTACAGTACCCCCAAAACACATTGCACTTGATGTTTATTCATCTGGGTTCCTTCCTGGGCAAAAATCCCTATGAGGGCTGGAATCTTTTCTGTTTAGTTAAGTGTGCCTCCAAAATCTGGGACACAGCCTAAAACATGTGGGCACTCAATAAAAACCAGTTAAATGGAGAATGGTGTCAAATGCCTCAGAAAGGTCTGAAGTATAAGGATTGACCATCATCCATGAGTATTGGCGACCTGGGGGTCACTGATGACCTCAGTAGGGGCAGTGTCAGAGAAGTGGCAGCCAAAACCAGCCCACATAGGAACAAGGCGGAAGTAGACACTGGAAGGCCATTGATTTGTCACATCCTGCTTCACTCTGTAGCTGGCAGAGGGGTTCTAATGATGTCAGTAGTTAGGACAGGCAGTAGGAGTGGGAAGGCATCAGACTTATAAACTTTTTGAATTTTAATTTCTTTTAAAATAACAACAACGACAAAAATAACTCTAATTACAGTTAACCTATAATAATGAATCCAGTCTGGATTGTTTCCATCTTTATACCAACAGTCATAAAATACAATTTTTCATATTATTTAATGGGGGAAGGGGGGACCTGAAGATAAAAGTGTCCAGGGCCCCTCAGATGGTAATGGAGCCCTGAACTACTTTGCTGACTTTACAGTCTAGTCCTGTCTCTGAGATTCATTTGTCATGAACTAGGTCACCCTCTTCTCTCACTCTCTGGTTCCACCCTTGGTATTGGCTCTTCTACACTTCCTGGGTTAGCCTGGTTGGGGGCAACCATATCTTCTGATATCTAATGAACTGTGGTTCAGAAAGGCCTTATCAGAGGGCCCCCAAAAGGGAAAAGTGACACTGTTTTTCATGATTTTCACAAAGATATTTGGTTCAGCATTTGGGCATGTCTATTTCTGTTTCTGCTCAAGGTTAATGAAGGCTACAAAGTAAAGATACAATTTTCCTGGAACTGCTGAGGAAAGACTCAGCCAAACTCTGCCAACACAGCACAGCATCTGGAAACAAGAAGTGCTGACTTTGCTAAGTGAAGCAATTAGCAACTATCATAAATGACTGGATGGATGAAGTAGCCCAGGGAAAATAAAAGGGCACCCTGGTAAATGATGAGTTCAGCTGCAAGGACACCAAGAGGAGCAAAGAAAACTTATCAGAAAACACGTTAACTGGCACACTCCTTTCCCAACAAGGCAGCCTTTGTTCTAAGTAGAGATCTAATTTGCTTTAGGTAATACAAAACACCAAACTGAGAAATTTCTCGACTTTACAAGAATCTCAGCATTTTATTTTTTTACTTTCATTTTTAAAATTTTCTTACTTAAATTCAATGAACATATATTGTATTGTTAATTTCAGGGGTCAAATTTATTGATTTATCAGTTGCATGCAACACCCAGTGCTTATTACATCAAGTGCCCTCCTTAATGCCCATCACCCAATTATCCCTTCTCCCCACCGAACTCACCTCCAGCAACTTCCAGTTTGTTTCCTATTGTTAAGTGTCTCTTATGATTTGCCTTCCTCTCACTTTTTTTTTCATCTTATTATATTTTTCCCTCCCTTCCCCTATCTTCATCTGTTTTGTATCTTAAATTCCATGTATCAATGAGATCATATGATAATTGTCTTTCTCTGACTGACTTATTTCACTTAGCCTGATACCCTTTAGTTCCATCCACATCATTACAAATGGCAAGATTTCATTCTTTTTGATGGCTGCATAATATCCCATTATATATATGTATTATACACACACACACACACACACCACATCATTATCCATCATCTGTCGATGGACATCTTGGCACTTTCCATAGTTCGGCTATGGTGGACATTGCTGCTATAAACATTGGGGTGCATGTGCCCTTTCAAGTCACTATGCTTGTATCCTTCGGATAGATATTTAGTAGTGCAGTTGCTGGGTCATGGGTAGCTCCATTTGTAGCTTTTTGAGGAAACTCCATACTGTTTTCCAGCATGACCACACCAGTTTGCATTCCCACCAACAGTGTAAGAGTGTTCACCTTTCTCTGCATCCTCGTTAACACCTGTTTCCTGAGTTTCTAATTTTAGCCATTCTGACAGGTGTAGGGTATATCTCATGGTGGTTTTGATTTGTGGTAATGTTTCTCTGAAGCCCTTGCTTGGTATTCCGGGTGGGGGTGTTGCAGGCAGAGGCCAAAGCAAAGACTTTGACTTCCAAGGCTTTTCCCTTTAGGAACCACCTACAGCCAACACACAATAAGGCTCCAGTTTGTGAGAGATGGAACTAAAAGCAAGCATGGCCCACCCCACCCCATTCTACAACTCTAGAGCAAATTTTCAGTCTGCTCAGAGATTCTGCAGGTAGAGTCTATCATATAAAGTCATTAATCCATTCATCTTCTCATGCTCCTTCAGAGTTCCAGATGCTGGTGATGTAAATATGAATAAAACTCCAACTGTTCCGCTTTGCTGGTGCTTTTTCTTTGTAGCCTGACATCTCATACATTTACCTCTTTATGTCTCTTGCCCCCCACCCTCTGCCCCAATAAGACTGTCATCTCTATGAGAATGGGAATCTTGTTCTTTTTCTCACTGCCCTGAATTTAGTGCCTAGAACAGTGACTGGCATTGCTAGATAGATAATTGTTGCTTAAATAACTTTGCTTAATGAGTGAATGAATGAAATTATTTTATAATTCTTAATCCTGAACAAACTGCTAAAAAGAAAAGTCCACGAGCGAGCTCCATTCAAAGCAGTTTCTATTACCATTCTCCAAGAATTTGGTTTTGAAAGCATTTATAAAGATGTGGTAAAATTAAGATGGAAACACCAACAACTTTCTTGATAAAAAATTCCACATAAATATGTAAAAGGGCATTGGTGAGCTCCATATAAACCTCTTACAAGTTTTTGTTTTTGAGGAATTTGAGTTTTGAACTAGCAGTTTTCTCTAGTAACTTCTAAATATAGTGTTCACCAACTCGGTAATTCAATTCACGTTTTAGTTGTCTAAAGCAGTAGTTCCTTTGTGCAAGAATAGATCCTTCCCTAGGAAAGATTAATCTGTTTGCAATAATGTCTGCACATGTTCAAAGCCTGGTTGGCCTGTATTGACATTTAAAAAGAAAAAAAGACTTGGGTTCTGAACCAAATCAAACAACTTTCCAGGAATAGGCCATATGGCTTTGTAAAATAATTTGATAGATGGACTTCAACCTTCAGGGTAGCAGGTATAGAAGTTAGCATGTGGAATGGTTGCCTCTTGATGCCTGGAATTGCACTATCAAAGAGTCATTGTTTTGGGTCCCCAAAGACTGCTTAATCTTCTGAATTTTCCTTTATGAATTTAGAGAACAAAGACATTATTTGCTCTAAGCCATTATTTGCTAACTGTATACATGGAGGAACGAGACAAAATTATGAATTAGTGTAGCAGGAGAATGTATGATACTAGGAAGCTGGGAGGAGATCATGAAGTATAAGTACCTATGCTACCCAATTTCTAGCCAGAAGCATCTTTAGACCTTTTTATTTAGAAGGATGACCATCTAGCTGGGAATGGGACTGGGAATGGGATGTGGATGGTGGTGCTTGAAGCTAAGTTTGCATAGCAGTTTATATAAAATACACACAACATCCTTTGTTCCTGTCAAGGAGTGGAGACAAAGTTACTGATGAAAATTATATAGGAAGAACAACTAAAGCTTCCCTAAGCTCTATTTTGTTGTTATCCCTGGCTCAAGTCCATTGTTGTCCTGTGAGAATTGGGCAAAGGGTTAAACTGTTAGAGAAGTTGGGTTTTCTAAAGAGGCTAAAAACTCCAACTTTATGGGAAATGTTCTGGTTTTGATGGTGATGATTTAGGCCAGGTAGTCAGAAAAGACCTCCTTGACAAGGTAACAGCTGAGTACAGTCTTGAGGAAAGTGAGGATATAAACTACAAGATAATAGGGGTAAGAGTCTTCCAAGGAAAAAGATGGAAGCTCTTAGCCCAATAGTTGGAGTGTGATTTTTTTTTTTTAAAGATTTTATTTATTTATTTGACAGAAGAGATCACAAGTAGGCAGAGAGGCAGGCAGAGAGAGAGAGAGAGGGAAGCAGGCTCCCTGCTGAGCAAAGAGCCCAACGAGGGGCTCGATGCCAGGACCCTGAGATCATGACCTGAGCCAATGGCAGAGGCTTAACCCACTGAGCCACCCAGGAGCTCCTGGAGTGTGCTTTTGAGTCAGCAAATGGCCATTGTGTCTGGAATGGAACAGTTGGGAAAGAATGGAAGAGACAAGGGCAGAGTCTCCTCTGCAAGGCAGGGGGCATGTTGGGCAGAACATGTAGAGAACATAGTGCAGACAGGTCTAGGAAGGCGTTTAGTGTGACCTTGTTGGGAGTAGCACAGGAATCCACTGGAGGATTTTGACCACAACAGTAGCATGAGCTAACTTGGGTTTTAAAGGGATTTCTCTGGCTGACTGACACTGTGGAAAGAATATTTTATAAAGGAACAAGAACAGAAGCAGGAGAAAAATCAGAAGGCATATTGCTTTGGATTAAGTTTAACAGTGACAATGTTACCCAGACAACATGGCTTTAAATAGAAGGTGGTTTCTCTTTCATTCCCAAGTCCTGAGGTTTGAATCTAGAGGTAGATGGTAGTTGCTTACCAAGTCCTTAGCAACTGGGAAACTTTCCAACTCATTGTCCTAAGGACTCATCTGGGGCAAGGATGCAGATAGAAAAGAGTAAACATGAGGGTGCTTCTCTGTGAGCTAAGGAGCCATATGTGTACCAGGAAACAGTATGAGGACAAGATAAAGAAGAAGCTACAAGGGGTGTCTTACAACTGCCTCTTAGGAAAGGTCCCCAGAAATCCATAGGCATTTCTGCTTACATGACCTTGGCTACACTAAGTTCTAAGAAAGTTTATAAAATCTACATCTGAAAGACCAGGTACCCAGCTAAATAGATGTTGGGAGGAAATGAGTAGTTTTGATCATAGGATACTATTGCCATAATCCAGGTGAGAGATGATGGTGATGGGGTTCAGGAAATGTAGTCAAATTCGGGATATAGTTTGAGGTAGAGGCAAGGGAATATGCTGATGCACTGGCTACAGGGTTTTAGAGAAAGAGAATAGTCAAGGATGCTAAAGGTTTTGTCTTAAGCAGTTGAAAAATGGAGCTACTTATACTGAGTAGGCTGGAGGATAATAACAAGTTTGATTTTAGGAAAAGTTAGTTGTGACACCCAAGTGGAGATATCAAGAAAGCAGCTGAATGTACAAGCCTGGGGCTATAGAGGGATGTCTGGCTTAGAAATAGAAATTTGTGATCTGTCTGCAGAGATATGGTATAGAAATAATGGGAAATAGTTAACATAAGATACTGTGCCCAAGGCACTCCAAAATTTAGAGGTTGGGGAGATTAAGAAATGACCAGTAAAGAAGGTATAGAACCAAGAAGGAAGATTCCTTGGAGAGTAAGAGAGTAAGTATTTCCAAAAGGAATAATATACCGTATCAAAATCTCATTGAGTAATGTGAAGATTAATAATTGACCATGGTTTGGGCAACATTAAGCTCTTTGGTGATCTTGATATGAACTGCTTCAATGAATTAGTTAGTGAGGAAGAAATCCTACCTGGAGTGGATTCAAGATAGAATGAAATTAGATAAAGGAAGAGAGTAAATATAGTGGTTTTTCCCCTTTGACATACCTATAAAAACAAGCAAAGAAATGAGATCGTAGTTGAAGGAGGGCATGAGTTTTTTGCTTTTTAAAAATGAGCTATTTTGCAGCATGTTCTGTATGTTGATGGGAAAGATCCAGTGTGGAGGGAAATTTTGAAGACGCAGGAGAGAAGGGAAAGAGTTGGACTAAGTTCCCCGAGTAGATAGGATGAGATGGTGCCCAGTGCACAGATGGAGGTTTTGGCTTTAGAAAGGAGCACAGACAATTCACCCAGAAGGGGAAGCAAATTACATGGTAACAGATGCAGGTGGGCAGTAGAGGCGGTGGTGGGAGCTAGTGGAAATTCTCCCCTGATGGCTTCTGTTTTCTTGTTGAAGTAGAATTCACACTCATCAGCTCAGAGTGAGGAGGAGGGTGGAGGAACTGGAGGTTTGTGGAGAGAAAAGAAAATATGAAACAGCTCTGTGAAAGACTGGTCTGATGAATGGACTATGGAAATGTGATGTAGTCTCTGGGCAGCCCTGTGGACCTGTGTTACATCAGTGGTCATGAATTCAGTTTGTGAGTGTGAAGAAGGTAGAGTTGGATGTCAGCAGAGTTGGGGATAAGCAGAGAGAGAAAGTGGTGGTGGGGGAGAGAGAGGAGAAGTTAATAGTACATCGATTCAAGGGAATCACAAGGAAGAAGAGACCATACAATGTAATGTGGTCATACGGTCCCTTGATGGGATGGGGGTGAGGGACAGTGGAATAAATTTCTTGGGTTCAGGGGTGCCTGGGTGGCTCATACAGTTAAGTGTCTGCCTTCTGCTCAGGTCATGACTTCAGGGTCTGTGGTGGAGCCTTGCATCAGGCTTTGTGCTCAGTGGGGAGTCTGCTTCTCCCTCTCCCCCTCCTTCTCCAAGTTCTCTCTCTCTCTTAAATTAAATAAATAAATAAATAAATCTTTTAAAAAAAAAGGTCTTGGATTCAATGGATCAGCCATAGTATTTTTTTTTTCTGAAAAGTTGGCAAACTGTGCAAAATAGATGTTGCAATTTTTTGACCTTATGTGTGAGAGTATGCTAAACTGCAATTAAGATAATCCCCAGATTTCAATAGCTTAAAAAGCAAAAACCCATTATAGTCATTTAATGACCCAAGTTGATGATGGCTCTGGTAACTTCAACATATGACATCTGGGGGTCATCTAAAGTCTTGCCATATCAGCCAGTAGTGAAAAAGAGCATAAAAGTCCCCAGTGAGGGACTTTTATGAACCATGCACAGAAGAGACATGTGTCACTTCAATTGTATTCTGTGAACTTAGTCACTTCTCTGCAGGGGGTGCTGAGAAATGAAGTCTAGCTGTGTCCCCAGAAAGAAAGGGAGAATGGATTTTTGCAGACAATCTCTTTTGTAACTAGCAATCCCTGCCATTACTCCCTTTGGCTCGTGTAATCCCTTACATAAAGCATACTCACACACTCTGTAGGTGAGAAAACCCAAAATTTCATCCAGTCGTTGCATCTATTTCAAAGTCTAGGATCCCCAGGAGATGCTCAGACCTCCCCTGCAGGTCCATGTATGGTTCCTCTGGGTCCAGCACCAGTCAAAAGAAAAGTTACCTGCACTCCATCTGCCCAGCCAGTATATAAAAGTGGATAGGATACCCACAGTAAACCCTCCAAAAAGCAGCACCTGATGCACAGCAATGATGGAATCCTGTTGGGGAGGTATTGGGAAGACCCCCACCCTCTTCAAGAAAATGCCTTGATAAACTCTGGGTTGGTCCTCAGCACAGAACTTTTTTTTCCACTCTTCTCAGTGGCCTTGGGCTCTGCCCTCTTGTAGAATATTCTTGTCCATTTTCCCCACATTCACATATGGGATGGATATTGCAGAGTAGGAGCCGTACACCTTTTGGAACCCACTTTCTGCTGGTGCGTGAGAGCAATTTTATAAACACAAGCTTGTGGTTTCTAAACAATAGAGTTTGCTCAAAAACTTGACAGGCTTCTGACCTGTTTCCAGTCCATTTCATGTGGTAGTAAATAAGCCCCAAATTCTTTTCTAGGCCTGTCCTAAAGTCTGCTTTTCTTTCTTAGCTCATCCTCTTTGCCCTTGTTGAATCTACACTGTCTGAAATAGGCTTAGGTAGCAAGGCAATGTCCTTGATAATATCTTTGCCACTAGGGCTGGATTTCTATCTCATCTTTTTCTTTTCTCTCTCTCTTTCTCCCTTGACCTATAAATCTTATCTTCTAGTATTTGAGGTACAGAAAGCATAAGTTATCCCAGCCTTCAGAAGCCCCGAATTTTGAAAGTCTTTTTATTACATTCCACTTCAGCTGGCAAACTAGTCAATTCTTGCCTGAGTTCATCTCTTCCTTGTGATACTTTGCTCAAAGCAAAAAATAGTAGCCAACATGCACTAATATTATTTTTCTATCCAACTGCTTTACTTAGAGCTACAGATTTAATAGGCTCTTGGTCTGCCTTCCAAATTATCATAGATAATAATTTTATTTATTTTCCCCTGTGAATAACATAGGGCTCTAGCTTTCCAGCTTTTGATATCCATTTTCTTCCTTTTGTCTGAATGCTAAGCCATACCATACATTTTAGGTGTTTGTTATGGCATTCACTTTTAGGTACTGATTTCCATATTGATTAGGGAATAGAGTAAACCCCCCAAATTTGGTGGCTTCAATAAAAATGTTTTCCTTTCCTATGGAGGGAGCTTAGGTCAGCAACAGTGGAATAATTTTCCAGGGATCCAGGTATGATGGTGAGTCTGCTGTTTTCCACACATGGCTGTCAAGGTTTCCTTGTGGTCACCTTGTCGGAGAGATTAAAACTCATGTAGACAAGACCAGATGAATGTGTGTGTATTTCTTCTGTTAGTTTTCAAGATAATGAGTTGGTCTCCCACATCCTTCTCTGAATATGACCAGTTGTATGATAAAAATAACTATATAGATTTAAACATATTTGATACAGCAGCAATTTATTTTAGTTAATATCTTTATTAAAACTCAAAATGTCCCATTTTTGGCCTCCGGGAGCCTTTTCAAATTGGTTTCTTTTAATAAGACCCTTATGGAGTAACAACATGTTCCAGGCATCTTGTGTATTTCTTGATGTCCTGAAATTGGTCACATCTACAAGAAGCCCTCATTTCAAATCATCTTCTGGGTATTAGAGATGCTCAGTGCTACTGGGTTGGGTTTTTGTTTCCAGAAATTTTCATTGGCCAGATCTATGACCTAACCATTGACATGGGCATCCCATACACCTGGATTGTGGTCTTAAAATGAGGTTTTCTTAAATATACATACATATATGTTCATAAGTATAAATTTGAATTATATCTGTATATCTGTATAAATTCATTCAATTCTAATTCAGGACAATTACAAGCTTACATCTGTCTCTTCCTTCTTCCACACTAAGAATCCCTGTTCTCTAGAACATAGGGGATGATAGAATTAGAATAGATCATAATTACTAAATTTGTTTTATCCTACATCATACAAAATGTTTGTCCCATGATACTGATATCAATACAACCCTATCAAAGGATTATTGAAAGATTTTTTAAAGATTTGTATGTGCTTCTTCCACTCCTCCCCCTACCATTTTTTTTATTATACAGTAATTACATTGTCAGAGTATCTAAATATTACACACCCTAATATTGCCTTGTTAACTTTTTTTTAAAAGTAATATCTAAGCCCAATATGGGCTCATGATCCTGAGATCAAGAATCACATGCTCTATTGACTGAGCCAGCCAGGAGCCCCATTGCCTTGTTAACTTTCATTTCAACTTAATTCTATAAGCTACTATATACCAGTATTTATGCTGATGTCTCTAGACATGCTGTGTGTCTGACGCTTGTTCTCTTGTAGATCCAGGGAAGGGATAAGGGAATTCCCTGAATTCTTAGATGTTGGTAATAGTTTGTTTAAAGCCTTTGATATTGAAAGTCAGGTTAGCTGGTTATAAAACCAGTGGTTACATTATTTTTCCTTGAGAATCTTAAATACAGGACTTCATTTTCTTCTGGACCACTGTTTTTGAAAAGTCGGAGAGCAGTCTAGTTTCATTTCCCTGATAAGTTGCTTGGTCATCTTCTCCAGATTATTACAAATAAGTTTTGTTACTTATAAGAACCTGCTCCTGGCTCTTCGGAAATTTTAAGAGTGGATCATGTCCAAGCTTGGAGGGAATCTGAGAGGGATATGAAATGCGTTAGGTGATGAGAGGGGATCTTCCTGGCTTTGGAGAAGCAGTGGTCCAGGGCATGGGCTGTAGGAGCAGGTAAGTGGGCTCACCAGCACAGAGTCATTTACATCAATACTTTCCTTCAAGATTCCTAAAACTCTGTTGGAGAGTGAAGCCCTGGCCAAGTGTAGACTTCTGATAGTCCATACAATAGGCCTACTAGTCCTTATGTCTTGAGTACCAAAGAAAATAAAATATTATTTTGTAGTCATAGACTGCTGAATTTGGTGATATGTTGGGTACATTTTCAGGAGATTAGCACAGTGACTAGAAAGGAAGGCAAAGATGCATTCTATGTATCAGTGTTGACCATCAAGATTATATAATAAAATAGAGCCCTCATTCACAACAGAAAGGAAAAAAAATTAAGAAATAATCAAAGACTTTTATTCTAGAAAGCTGGTGGATCAAGGTAATAACAAAAACTTGCATAAAATATAGATATCCAGGATATTGTATGTAATATATAGCACACTTTAAAAATATGATGGTTGGAGCACCTGGGTGGCTTAGTGGGTTAAGCCTCTCCCTTCAGCTCAGGTCATGATCTTAGGGTCCTGAGATCGATCCCTGCATTGGGCTCCCTGCTCAGCAAAAGAGCCTGCTTCTCCCTCTCCCTCTGCCTGCCTCTCTGCCTACTGGTGATCTCTCTCTCTGTGTCAAATAAATAAATAAAGATCTTAAAAAAAATAAAAAATAAAAAAAAATATGCTTGTTGACCTTACCATGAAATAAAGAAAATCAGGGTAAGAAATCAATAAAGAATGAAAAAGCAGAACTATAGGTAGGTCCTGGTGATTTTATAGGCAAGTTCTAACAATTCTTCAAAAAACAACCAATTCTTATCCTATATAAACTGGTATAGAAAATAGAAAAGTAAGGGAAAAAAATCTTCACCTAATTTTATGCCATATGCTAAGCTCTACAGATACAAAGAAAGATTCATAATAATGATTATAATTATTAATGCTAATACTAGTTCATAATGGAAGTTTATGACAAATTTCCTTAACCTGATAAGGGAAATCATAGAAAAGCCAAGAGCAAATATTAAACTTAATGGTGAAACTTGACAAGGATGTCTTTTGTGCCCACTTTTATTTGACATGATTCTGTAAGTCCAATTTAGCACAATAATGTTTAGAAAGAGATAAAAATGAAACAAGTAGGTAAAGAAAACCCAAATTGTCATTATTTGTGGGCAAAATTAATAGCTATATAAAAATGAACAGAATCTAAAGACAAACAACTAGAACTAACAAAAGCCCTCAAAGTTGCTGATACTGGATATCTTATGTAAAATGAATTCACTCTCATATGTTAACAAGCAATTAAAAGATAAAATTTTCCCCAAGTTTTTATTTAAACTCCACTTAGTTGACATGAAGTGCAATATTAGTTCCAGGTGTAGGATTTAGTGATTCATCACTTGCATACAACACCCAGTGCTCATCATTCCTTAATCCCCATCATTTGTTAAACCCATCCCAATTGCCCAGCTCCCCGCTGGTAACCATCAGTTTGTTCTCTATAGTTAATACTGTTTCTTGGTTTGCTTCTCTTTTTTCCTCCCCACGTTCATTTGTTTTGTTTTTAAATCCCACATATGAGTGAAATTTTATATTTGTCTTTCTCTGACTTGTTTCACTTAATCTAAAACTCTCAAGCTCTATTATGTCATTGCAAATGACAAGATTTCATTCTTTTTGATGGCTGAGTAATATTCCATTTTACACACACACACACACACACACACACACATCTATTTATATACACTGTGTCTTCTTTATTCACTCATCAGTTGTGGACACTTGGGTTCCTTCCATAATTTGGCTATCGTTGATAATGCTGCTACAAACATCAGGGTGCATGTATCCTTCAAATTAGTATTTTTGTATCTTTTGGGCAAATACCTAATAGTGCAATTGCTGGGTCATAGGGTAGTTCTATTTTTAACCTTTTGAGGAAACTTTATACTGTTTTCCACTGTGGCTGCACCAGTTTGCATTCCCACTAACAGTGTAAGAGGGTTTCTCTTTCTCCACATCCTCGCCAATAATTGTTGTTTCCTGTGTTGTTAGTTTAACCATTCTGACAGGTGTGAGGTAATATTTTATTGTCGTTTTGATTGGTATTTCCCTGATGATGAGTGATGTTGAGCATCTTTTCATGTGTCTGTTAATCATCTGTATGTCTTCTTTGGAAAAGTGTCTTCTGCCCATTTTTTAACTGGATTATTTGGGTTTTGAGTTTTAGAAGTTCTTTACATATTTTAGATGCTAATACTTAAAGGATGAATTTTTAAAAATACTATTTACAGGGGTGCCTGGGTGGCTCAGTGGGTTAAGCCTCTGCCTTCGGCTCGGGTCATGGTCCCGGGGTCCTGGGATCGAGCCCCGCATCGGGCTCTCTGCTCAGCGGGGAGCCTGCTCCCCCTTCTCTCTCTGCCTGCCTCTCTGCCTACTTGTGATCTCTGTCAAATAAATAAATAAATAAAATCTTTAAAAAAATACTATTTACAGTATCAAAAATCTGTAAGTGACAAAATCTGTAAGTGACCTAACAAATCTTCTATGTATGCTTACGATCTTTATGGAGAATATTATAAAGCTTTATTGGGGGGCATAAAGGAAGATTTACATGAAATAGAAACATACCCTACCTTCTGGATAGAAACTGAGAAATATCTAAAGTTCCCAAAATTTATCTATAAAATTTAATAAAGTTTGGGAAAGTTTTGGGAAGGGGGCAAAAGACTAGATTTGAGATTTAATGCAATGTCAGGATCACTTCAGACTACAAAGCTCCTGTGAGCCATGTTATGAGTTTTGGAATCTAAGAAGCCAAGAGAGTTTTTTTCAGTGGGATGAATCCTGATCAGGCTTGTAAAAGATCCCTCTAGCTGCTATGTGAAGAATGAGTAGGAAGGGGCAGGGATGGACACGGAGAGATCACGCTAGAGGTTACATCAGGTGTCAGGGGATGTACGGTATTATGAGAGAGATATTTTAGAAGGAGATATCTAAAATGGGGAAAGGCCTCATGAGCAAAAACGTATTTTGTTACAGCTCTTCCCATAATTTCACACAAGAAGGCTAAAGCTTCAAATGCAATGAAATTTTCAAAGATTGCTAAGGCCAACAAAAGTGGCCTGCTTCTTTATGTTTGGAGCTGAAGGGTCAAGGAAGGACACTGGCCTCAAATTTGGGTAAAAGAGAGTTGAGATGAAGGAGAGAATGCTAGAATCACCTGGGAGAGCTCTGTTCAAGTTATATACATTTTGGCCACTCCCACCTTCTAATTCAGGTATCAGAAATTTTATTTGGAGGACAAGCTTAGGTGAATTATTGAGAATTTAGTATGATAGCATATGAAAATCCAATCATATTGTTGTCTTACTATGAATAAGAAAGAGTTTGCTGACCATTCTTGGGTGAGGGACAAAGGTTGTTGCACTTGTAAAGGCTGAGCTCTTCGCAACCCCCAGAAAAATTTGCTCTATTGTGAGATCTTCGTAGTCCATGAGGAAATAACAGGCAGAGGGAAAGAAGGTGGCAAACTTTAAGTCAGGGACAGCTGCAGTTATGCTGGAGAGGACAGAGTAGGCACAAAGGTGACAGCCTGGGCACCACGGAGTATAGGAGCATCATGGCTGGACACCCAAGGGAAGGGCCAGAGCTGGACAGCAGGAGCATGTGGGACCCAGGGCCTGGGCTTCTCACCATTTTTCTAGCATTGTGTGGAGTAAATGAAGGAGCCCCAAGAATGACTGAAGCTTTCTCAAACTGAGCATCCCTCTATCCTTAACCCCAGGCCCACTGAAAACATTGGCTATAAAAATTCTGGAGCCTCTTTTTTAAGAACGGATCTTTCCTAAGAAGGACCCTTTTGGTAGGTTCTGAGTTTTAAAGTTTTCTCTGGTAACTTTGGAATGGCTTCCATTTATTACTCAGATACACTGAGATTCAAACTAGAAGAGACCTCTAGGCTCATCGAACCCTCACTTCAGAGATGAGACAGCCCAGCGTTTGGCCAAGGTCACATAGCAAGAGTAAGATTTCACTGGGACTAGAATTCAGGTCTCCTGCCTCCCTCTCCATAACTACATCCATCACACACTTTCCGTTTCAGTAAAGGTAACTTGATCCAGAAGCACAATATATTTCTAACCTCCTGCTATTAAATGTTAACTGCTTCTCGGTTTGCATTCAACTTACAGAATCACATCATGACCAATGGAGAAATTCAGCAGGATGAATTATTTGCTTCTGGGCTCCCTACTGTTCTCACATATATTATTACAACTCCCAATGGGGAATCTGAGTTCCAGGGAGCCAGTGAAATAAATCCTGCAGAGTCATTACATCAGGTACAATAACTGGGGAATAAACATTCGTACCTCTGGCAGGCTAACAGCTGGTATTGAAAGGGGCTTGCTCCTAGCAAAGGTATTGAAAGGGAGAATAACTTACTTTTGTTTTTGATTAAGAAGGCAAATTTAAAACGTGTTAGTATGTGTCCTTGTGTATTTGTGTCTGGTCATTTCTTGCAAAAACATCTGTGTGTTGCGGGTCATTCGTATATAGGTCTGTAGTGGTATTTTCCAAATGACTCTCACGGAGTCTGGGTCTGAGACATTTCATGAGAACAAACACTCAGAGCCATAGCCTGTGCCTCCCTCCTGGAGTGTCACTATGCCCATCTAGCATACTGAAGATTTTGGAGGTCCTTCCATTTAGTCCATTTGCAAGACTTCTTTGGCTACAGAACCCTTGTTAATTTTTTTTCACTTAATATCCTTAGAATTCAAGTTCCACAAAACATTCTTTGGAAATTGCTGGTTCATGATTACCCCCAGGAGCTTAACATTCTGGAGGGACATTTTGGGTCATAATGGCTTTCTGTGGGGTACCCTAAAAAAATGTAGTTCTAGCTGTGAGCCCATCACCAAGGTGACCTCCACCAAGGTGACCTCTTGACATCAGTAGACTCTCTCACATCACAATGCGACAGACCTCAGCAGGGACATCCCTGAGCCTCCAGCGTCTGCTTTCATACGGACTCTGTCACCTGAGCAGAAAACTTAGCATTTATTCTGTGTCAAGAGGTCCTTACCCCAAGTACCAGGAGTTCAGTCCATGGAAGATTTGGATGTTTTACCCTTTATTCTTTTTTAGCCCTCTTCATTCTTTTCTCCAGCCCCTCAAAGGCCATCTAATTTCTCTCCTTGTCATATGTATGCGAAACGACTTTGTTTTGAGCATGCCTGCGGAGGACTCCCCCTTCACCCCAAGCATCAAATACTTTGAACAAAGTATTTCTACCAAACTGATGGAATGTTCCTCAAAGAAGAATTCTGATTACATTTTCCCATAACATCATTTTTGGAACCGCATGTTTATAAAAAGAGAGGGAAGAGGCCAATATATTGCTTGCTCAGTGAATGCAAGTTCCTCTCTCCCTTCCTCTATCTGTTGGTCTAGAAATGCCATAATCAACTCTGGCTGCACATTAGAAACATGCGAGGACCTTTTAAAATACAGGCATCTGGGCTGAGAGATTCTGATTTAAATGATGGAGTCCATGCATCAATTTTTAAAGCACCCCAGGCTATTCAATTGTAGACATCAGGGTAGTGTTTCACTGATTTAGAACATGAAATCAATGAAGGTGAAAAACACCATCACTTACTAAATTATCAGAAGAAAAGAAACATTGAAACAGTCCACAGGCAACTAATATACTGGTGACTCACAGCCTCTATTGAGCTATCTACTTGACCAGCCAGGGCTCTTCAGATACAGCTTTCCTACCAGATGCTCAGAGATGTGTGACAACATAGTGAATTATCTCTGTTTTTTCCCATTGAACTCCAATCCAGTGAGAAGGGGGAAATAAATCTAGAGCTTTGGGACACTTTCATGATAGCTGTCATTAGTATGATTTTATAGTTAAAATTTTACAGCCTAGGGGCACCTGGGTGGCTCAGTGGGTTAAGCCTCTGCCTTCCACTTGGGTCATGATCTCAGGGTCCTGGGATGGAGTCCTGCATCAGGCTCTCTGCTCGGCAGGGAACCTGCTTCCTTCTCTCTCTCTCTCTGCCTGCCTCTCTGCCTACTTGTAATCTCTTTCTGTCAAATAAATAAATAAAATCTTTAAAAAAAAATTTACAGCCTGGGATGAATATTTAATCAGCTCATGTGCACCCAGGTTAGGGTACTAGTAATTACCACTAGTAATATAGCTTGAAAATCTCACCCTGACGGTTGATTCCTAGGGCTACTCCTTGTACCAACCATTTTAACCTGAGCTTCCTTGGAAGAACAGCTTAAAGCAAAGGGCTTGAGTATAATCCCAGAGATCAGCAGTGAAGGACAAGAAGAAAGTAGAAGGGATGTAAGGAGAGCTCACATGAGGATCTGTTAACAAGCAGGCTACCCCTGGGTGTGACAAATTGCTCAATTCTTACCCAGTGGGAATGGGCACCAAATATGCAGATCTAATTGCCCCCAGAAAACATCTGCTTCAGAGGGGTCTTTTGATACCCCCAGAGAAAGGTGGACTCATCTTGGGTATGTCAGCCAGTCCCTCTTGCCGCTTTGCTTCTGTGCTGGACAATGGGCCCAACAAAAGTGTGGTCATGGGGCAGAGACAGAGGCTTGCACAGGCTCCCTCTGATCTATGTTACTCTCTGCATGCCTAACATGCGAGCAGCTGAGACCAAGGAAATCAGCTAATCTTTTGGAGCAAGTGGACTATAGTAAACATCTTCCATTTTTGGGGGGACAGAAACTTGTCCTTACTGGAATTGATATTTAATATGAAAATAAGTCTGCTGTATGTAGTATTTACACATAGTTGTATTACAACAACTATGGGCAAACAAAGGCAAGGTAAATAAGGGCTCAGACCACTATAGATGAAGGACAATATCACCCCTCCCCCTGACCAACCCATACCAGTGTCCTCTTGGACACTGAGGCAAGAGTAATTTCCTAAAGCATGAATATGATCACGTCATTCACTTGCTTAAAACTCTTTAATGGCTGCTTCTTGGCATTACCATAAAAGTACAGATTATTTATCTTAGCTAAAAGACTTGTTAAGATTTAACTTCTGCTTCTTTGGACTCTTTATCTTTTGCCACTTCCTTTCTTACAGTCAGTTCCAACAACACTGAACTACTTTCATTTCCTTAAAATGTAGCCAGGACTTTCTATGTGCTGCCCCTCAGCCTGAACCCTCCACCAGTTGATTAATGCCTACTCAGGAGGCAGAAAATGTTCTTGGACGTTTCCCTGCATGTTGCAAGATTGAGCTAGCATTGGTCATGCCCAACCACACTTCTAACCGTTACTCTAACACTCACTATGTCATATTGTGTATCCCCAGATGCCCTCTTAGATGATAAGTGATAAGCTTCCCCGTATTCCCAACACCGAGCAAAAATTAGGCCTTTGACAAAATGTTGAAAGAATTAAAAAAAAATAATAAATGAATTGAGCATTTTTCTTTTCTTTCTATTAAATTGTTCACTATTCCTTATGATTATTTGAAAAGAGAGTGTATGGTCATTTAAAAAGAAAGTGTATTGGGGCACCTGGGTGGCTCAGTGGGTTGGGCCTCTGCCTTCAGCTCAGGTCATGATCTCAGGGTCCTGGGATTGAACCCTGCATCAAGCTCTCTGCTCGGCAGGGACCCTGCTTCCCCCTCTCTCTCTGCCTGCCTCTGTGCCTACTGGTGATCTCTGTCTGTCAAATAAATAAATAAATTCTTTTAAAAAAATAATAAAAAAAGAATGTGTATTATCATTTAAAAAGATCCTAGCTAATAGGATCCAATAGTACATTAAAAGGATTATCCATCATGAACAAGTGAGATTTATACCTGGGATGCAAGGGTGGTTCAACATTCGCAAATCAATAAGTGTGACAGAACACATAAATAAGAGAAGGGACAAGAATCACACGGTCCTCTCAATTGATGCAGAAAACGCATTTGACAAAATACAGCATCCATTCCTGATTAAAACTCTTCAGAGCGTAGGGTAGAGGGAACATTCCTCAATTTCATAAAAACCATCTATGAAAAGCCCCCAGGAATATCATTCTTAATGGGAAAAAGCTGAGAGTCTTTTCACTGAGATCATGAACACGGCAAGGAAGCCCAATCTCACCACTATTGTTCAACATAGCACTGAAAGTCCTAGCAACAGCAATCACACAACAGAAAGAAATATAAGGTATTCATATTGGCAAAGAAGTAGTCAAACTCTCTTCACAGATGAGATGATACTTTATGTGGAAAACCCAGAAGACTCCATCTCCAAATTACTAGAACTCATACAGCAATTCAGTAATGTGGCAGGATACAAAGTCAATGTACAGAAATAAGTTGCTTTCCTATACACTAACAATGTAACTGTAGAAAAAGAAATTAAGGAATCTATTCCACTCACAATAGCACCAAAAACCTTAAGATACCTTAAGAGGTAAAGAGTAAAGGATCTGTAGTCTAGAAACTACAGAACACTTATGATGGAAATTGAACAAGACACAGAAAGATATTCATAAAAAGAGTCTGGAAGTTTTCCTTCTGTTTCAATTTTTTGAAACAGCTTCAGGAGAATAGGTGTTATTTCTTCTTTGAAAGTTTGGTAGAATTCCCCAGGGAATCTGTCAGGTCCTGGGCTCTTGGTTTTTGGGAGGTTTTGATCACTGCTTCAATCTCATTACTAGATATTGATCTATTCAGGTTGTCAATTTCTTCCTGGTTCAATTTTGGAAGTTTATAGTTTTCCAGGAATGCATCCATTTCATCTAGGTTGCTTAATTTACTGGCATGTAACTGTTGACAATAACTTCTGATGATTGTTTCTATTTCCTTGGTGATAGTTGTGATCTCTCCCTTTTCATTCATAATTTTATGAATTTGGGACTTCTCTCTTTTCTTTTGGATTAGTGTGGCCAATGGTTTATCGCTTATTGATTCTTTCAAAAAGAACAGCTTCTAGTTTCATTGATGTGTTTTACTGTATCTCTAGTTTCTATCTCATTGATCTCTGCTCTAATCTTGATTATTTCCCTTCTTGTGTGTGGAGTTGGCTTAATTTGTTGTTGATTCTCCAGTTCTTTAAGGTGTAGAGAGAGCTGGTGTATTCCGGATTTTTCAATTTTTTTGAGGGAGGCTTGGATGGCTATGTATTTCCCCCTTAGGACTGCCTTTGCTGTATCCCATAGGTTTTGGGCCAAAGTGTCTTCATTCTCATTGGTTTCCATGAAATGTTAAGTTCTTCTTTGATCTCCTGGTTGATCCAAGCATTCTTTAGCAAGGTGGTCTTTAGCTTCCAGGTGTTTGAGTTCCTTCCAAAGTTTTCTTTGTGATTGAGCTCCAGTTCAAAGCATTGTGATCTGAGAATATGCAGGGAATAATCTCAATCTTTTGGTATTGGTTCAGCCGACCCAGTATGTGGTCTATTCTGGAGAAGGTTCCATATGCACTTGAGAAGAATGAGTATTCTGTTGTTTTAGGGTAGAACGTTCTGTATATATCTATGAGGTTCATCTGGTCCAATGTTTCATTCAATGCCCTTGTTTCTTTACTGATTTTCTGCTTGGATGATCTGTCTATTACTGAGAATGGCATATTAAGATCCCCTACTATTAATGTATTCATATTAATATGACTCTTCATCTTGATTAACAGTTTTCTTGTGTAATTGGCTGCTCCCATATTGGGGGCATAAATATTTACAATTGTTAGATCTTCTTGGTGGATAGTCCCTTTAAGAATTATGTAGTGTCCTTCTGTATCTCTGACTACAGTCTTTAGTTTAAAATCTAATTTATCTGATATGAGAATCGCTACCCCAGCCTTCTTTTGAGGCCCATTGGCATGAAAAATTCTTCTCCATCCCTTCACTTTCAGTCTGGGTGTATCCTTAGGTTCTAAATGGGTCTCTTGTAGACAACATATGGATGGGTCCTGTCATTTTATCCAATCTTTAACCCTGTGTCATTTTATGGGCGCATTTAGGCCATTCACATTGAGGGTGATTATTGAGAGATATGTTTTTATCGACATCGTGTTACCTTTGAAGTCTTTCTTTCTGTAGATTGTTTCCATATATTTCTGTTCAATACTATTCTGGGATTTTTCCTCTTTTATAGAACCCTTCTTAATATTTCCTGCAGTGTTGGCTTGTTGGTCTCATACTCTTTTAAACCTTGCCGGTCTTGGAAACTCTTTATCTCTCCATCCATTTTGAATGTCAGTCTTCCTGGATAAAGTATTCTTGGCTGCATGTTCTTCTTATTTAGTGCCCTGAATATGTCTTGCCAGCCCTTTCTGGCTTGCCAGTTTTCTGTGGACAGGTCTGACATTATCCTGATGGGCTTTCCTCTGTATGTAAGGAACTTCTTTGTCCTAGCTGCTTTCAAGAGGTTCTGTCTACAATTATGATTCATCATTTTCACTATTAGGTGTCTTGAGGTCTTTCTAGATTCTATAATCTTGGGGGGAGACCATTCTGCCTCTAGTACACGAACGCTGGTTCCATTCGCCATATTGGGAAAATTTTCTTGGAGAATTTGTTCAACTATGTCTTCTAGTCTTCTTTCTTTTTCCTCCCCCTCAGGGATTCCAATAATTCTGACGTTGGAACATTTCATGGCATCATTTATTTCCCTAATTCTGTTTTTGTGGC
This sequence comes from Taxidea taxus jeffersonii, assembly GCA_003697995.1. Classification (NCBI taxonomy): domain Eukaryota; kingdom Metazoa; phylum Chordata; class Mammalia; order Carnivora; family Mustelidae; genus Taxidea; species Taxidea taxus. The sequence goes on from ML103908.1 coordinate 63,363, forward strand.
TTCTAAGCTGTTTGTTCCAGGCTTCCTCCTGATCTTTTCTCTCTGTTTGTCCTCCAGATCACTAATTCTATCTTCTGTCTCCATTACCCTAGCTTTTAGACTTTTAATGCCATTCCAATCAAATTCCACCAGTATTTTTCAAAGAGCTGGAGCAAATAATCCTAAAATTTGTATGGAATCAGAAGAGACCCTGAATTGCTAAGGAAATGCTGAAAAAGAAAAAACAAAACTGGTGGCATCACGTTGCCTGATTTCAAGCTTTACTACAAAGCTGTGATCACCAAGACAGCATGGTACTGGCATAAAAACAGACACATAGATCAGTGGAACAGAATAGAATAGCCAAAATTAGCAAGACAGGAAACAACGCGTGTTGGAGAGGATGTGGAGAAAGGGGAACCCTCTTAAACTGTTGGTGGGAATGCAAGTTGGTGCAACCACTTTGGAAAACAGTGTGGAGATTCCTTAAAAATTAAAAATAGAACTTCCCTATGACCCTGCAATAGCACTACTGGGTATTTACCCCAAAGATACAGATGTAGTGAAAAAAGGGCCATCTGTACCCCAATGTTCATAGCAGCAATGGCCACGGTCGCCAAACTGTGGAAAGAACCAAGATGCCCTTCAATGGACGAATGGATAAGGAAGATGTGGTCCATATACACTATGGAGTAATATGCCTCCATCAGAAAGGATGAATACCCAACTTTTGTATCAACATGGATGAAACTGGAAGAGATTATGCTAAGTGAAATAAGTCAAGCAGAGAGTCAATTATCATATGGTTTCACTTATTTGTGGAGCATAACAAATAACACAGAGGACATGGGGAGATGGAAAGGAGAAGGGAGTTGAGGACAATTGGAAGGGGAGTTGAACCATGAGAGACTACGGACTCTGCAAAACATTCTGAAGGTTTTGAAGGGGTGGGGGGTGTGGGAGGTTGGGGGAGCCAGGGTTTTATGGAGGGCACGTATTGCATGGAGCCCTGGGTGTGGCGCATAAACAATGAATTGTTATACTGAAAAGAAATTAAATAAATTTAAAAAATTTAAAAAAATGTCTCTGCTGCCCAGAGCAATCTACACCTTCAATGCCATCCCAATCAAAATACCAATGGCATTTTTCAAAGTGCTGGAACCGGGACGCCTGGGTGGCTCAGTGGGTTAAGCCACTGCCTTCAGCAGGTCATGATCCCAGAGTCCTGGGATCGAGTCCTACATGAGGCTCCTTGCTTGGCAGGAGCCTGCTTCTCTTTCTGCCTCTGCCTGCTTATGTAATCACACACTCTCTCTTTCTCTCTCTGGCAAATAAATAAATAAAATCCTTTCAATGTGCTGGAACATACAATCCTAAAATTTGTATGGAAACAGAAAATACCCCCAAATTGCCAAGGAAAAAGAAAAACAAAGCTGGAGTCATCATGTTGCCTGATTTCAAGCTATATTACAAAGCTGTGATCACCAAGACAGCATAGTACTGGCAGAAAAACAGACACATAGATCAGTGGAACAGAATAGAAAGCCCAGATATGGACCCTCAACTCTATGGTCAACTTATCTTCAACAAAGCAGGAAAAAATTTCCAAAGGAAAAAAGACAGTCTCTTCAATAAATAGTGCTGGGGAAATTAGACAGCTATATACAGAAGAATGAAACTCAACCATTCTCTTACACCATACACAAAGATAAATTCTAAATGGGTGAAAGACCTGAGTGTGAGATAAGAACTCATCAAAATCATAGAGAACATAGACAGTAACTTTTCGACATTGGCCACAGCAACTTCTTTCAAGACACGTCTCCAAAGGCAAGGGAAACAAAAACAAAAATGAACTTTTGTGACTTCATCAAAATAAAAATCTTCTGTACAGCAAAAGAAACAGTCAATAAAACAAAGAGACAACCCACAGAATGGGAGAAAATATTTTCAAATTACACTATAGATAAAGGGCTGGTATCCAATATCTATAAAGAACATCTCAAACTCAATACCCAAAAAATGAATAATCAAGTCAAAAAATGGGCAGAAGACATGAAAAGACACTTTCTCCAAAGAAGACCTACAAATGGCTGGCAGACACATGAAAAAATGTTCAACATCGTTAGCCATCAGGGAAATTAAAATCAAAACCACATTGAGATACCACCTTACATCAGTCAGAATGACAAAAATTGACAAGACTAAAAGAACAACAAATGTTGGAGAGGTTGTGGAGAAAGGGGAACCCTCTTACACTGTTGGTGGGAAGGCAATTTGGTACAGCCACTTTGGGAAACAGTGTGTAGTTTCCTCAGAAAGTTAAAAATAGAACTACCCTAGGACCTAGCAATTGCACTATGGGGTCTTTACCCCCAAAGATACAGTTAAAGTGAAAAGAAGGGCCATATACACACCAATATTTATAGCAGCAACGTCCACAATGGCCAAACTGTGGAAGGAGCTGAGATGCCCTTCAATAGATGGATGGATAAAGAAGATGTGGTCCATATAGACAATGGAATATTACTCAGCCATCAGAAAAGATGAATACCCACCATTTGCATCAACATGGATAAACTGGAGGAAATCATGCTAAGGGAAATAAGTCAAACAGAGAAAGTAAATTATCCTATGGTTTTACTTATTTGTGGAACATAGGGAATAGCATGGAGGACATTAGGGGAAGGGAGGGAAAAGTGAACGGGGTTGGAATCAGAGAGGGTGACAAATCATGAGAGACTATGGACTCTGAGAATCAAACTGTGGATTTTAGAGAGGTTTTAGGGGTGGATGGGTTAGACTGGTGATGGGTATTAAGGAAGGCACGGATCGCATGGAGCCCTGGGGGTTATATGCAAACAATGAATCATGGAACACTACATTAAAAACAAATGATGTAGGCGCGCCTGGGTGGCTCAGTGGGTTGGGGCCTCTGCCTTCAGCTCAGGTCATGATCTCAGGGTCCTGGGATTGAGCCCTGTGTTGGGCTCTCTGCTCCACGGGGAGTCTGCTTCCTCCTCTCTCTCTCTGCCTGCCTCTCAGCCTACTTGTGATCTCTGTCTGTCAAGCAAATAAATAAAATCTTTAAAAAAGAACAAATGATGTACTGTATGGTGACTAACACAACATGATAAAAAATTATAAAAAATAAAAATTTTTTTAAAAAGAGAGTATATTCTTTTTTCTTAATACACTTCTCCAAAATACTTAAGAAGTTAATGAAAGTATGAACAGCATGAAATTGATTGAGAACTTCATGAGGGGTAAATTTTATATCATTGGGGTTAATCTCTTATAGTCATTATGCAGGGAAAATAGACTAAATTTCATATATGTACTAAATGCAATAAGTCAGCAAAGAATGACAAATACCATATGGCTTGTGGAATCTAAAAAACAAAACAAACCAATTTTTTTTTTTTAAGGCAGGTCACGTAATGCAGAGAACAAGTGATTGTTGCCAGAGGGAAAAAGGTGGTGGAGATGGGCAAAATGGGTGAAGGGAAGTGGGGGATATAGGCTTCTCGTTATGGAATGAATAAGTCACAAGCATGAAAGGTACAGCACAGGGAATACAGTCAATGGCATTGTAATAGCAATGCATGGTAACAGATGGCAGCTACATTTGTAGTAAGCATAGTATAACATACAGACTTACTGAATCACTATGCTGTGCGCATGAAACTAATGTCACATTCTGTGCCAGCTATACCTTGAAAATAAATAAATTTTCATATATAGATTCCCAATCATTTAGCATTCTTCTTCACTTTTATATTTACAAAAATCCCATGTTATATTTTTGTCAGAATAGTGATTGTAAAGCTGATCACACTACCTCTTGACCATTTATTTCACCAATGACCTGGAACTTTATGTGACATCATAATAATTAGAATGTTGACTTCACAGTGACTGACAAAGAACAGCAATTCAATATGGTTGTTCCTTGCTTTGCTGTCAACACGGGGTCCTTAGGAGACAGTTATAGTTTCTTTCCCAGTAAAGTTATCCACAATATATCCATAATGCATACACAAGTGTCTCCCGAAATTAGAGAAAGGAAACTCTCTCTGCCTCCTGACCCAAGTGAGATTCATTTCTCAATGCAGATCAGTCAAGTTTACACAAGAGAGAGGGAAGGGGGAAGAAACCTGCTTGAACAAAATGGAAACAAATTCTATCCAGTATGGTGGTTAGATTCATAGACTTTGGACTCAGATATCCGAGTTCAAGTCTTGTCCTGCTTTAGCCTCTCCAAACTTCAGTCCTTTTACGTGCAATGGAGATAATCTAGTTCATAAGACTGTGGGAGGCATTAAGTAAAATATCAGATGTAGAGAACTCAACACATGGTACACTCTCATCATTTTCAGGGAGGCTATCACTGCTGAATTCCCAAGAAACTGGGACAATAAAGAATCTGATCAAAAGAGTCTCAGGAACCAGAATATTTAGAGAGGGATGAACAGGGTAGGGTGGGTGACGGGGGTAAAAAGAAGGAGGGACTGAGAGGGGGTGAGAGAAATGAGGCCATTTTCTCCAGTTTTTATCAAACCGCAGCTTCCAATCTGGGGTTTAGAAATCTAGGTAATCATCCTAGGAGCCAGGAGTGCAGAAACGAATCATGATAAGTCAGCTGTATTAAGGAAAACATTCTCAGCACACTGCAGGGGAGAGATAGCAGGAAGATCCATGGTTAATGCACTGCTCTTAAAGGACTTTCATAATTCACTGGGACACATGGGGATGTTTTGTGCTTTTGCCTATTCATAAACAGATAATAAGCACAGCGACTCACTTGTCAAGCAGAAAACTTGAACTTTTACAAAAGTAAATCATCTCCTTGCTGCAAGCCTGGAGAAAACTGGAGGTTAATTTATCCTCAATTCATTTCAACGTTTGCATGGTGAAAAATACTGCCATATATAGAAAAGGGTCAGATGGGCTTTGGAACTTTTCCTGAGGTAAGAATTATAAAAATTCATACCCATAAAGAATGCATATTAATATATTTCCTATGCTCACATATAAAGGTTGAAATGATCAATATAAAATTAGTACTTCATTTTCCCCCCAAACACTTTCATATCCAATTTTTCATTTGTATCAAATAGCAAATACCATTAGATGGGCAGGGGAAATATTATCTCCACATTAAAAATGAGGAAACTGCCTCTGAGAGGTTATCTGGTTTGTTCAAGGTTTCAGGGAGCTAAGAAAAGAAGGAACAAAAACTGTAACCCCAAACCAAGAAGACGCTCCAGTGGACATCACCGATGTTGCTGTCACATGTGCTCATAATCCCATGTGCATTGATAGATTTTTTTTTTTTGCATCGATAGATTTTTATTACAGATGTTTGGCAGGCAACGTTGCAGTATAGAAATTTAGACAAGGACATGTGTTCAGACATCTCATGTATATTCCATGTGTGATTTGGATTTTTTTAAGCTGTGCAGAGAAGTCCAATTTCTCCCTTTTCAGAAATTAAATAAATCTACATCCCTTTCAGTTGAGAATAATGCCAGGTGTGTGTCTGATGTCACAGGTGTATCTGGACCACACAGTCTAGAAGGATACAGTCGCAGAAACGGACTCTCTTCTCTCCTTCTCTGGATAACAGCATTCTGATTTTCCTTTGAGAAGCTGCCCTCTCCTCTCCTTTCAGTCACTAAAATCAGGATGTGACTGCCCTACACTCTAGAAGCTGGCATGGTCCCTGAGAACTGACCACTGTGTACCTCTAACCATAGTGACTGTTTAAAGGGGAACAGGGGCAGGGGAACCAGAATCATGACTTTGGCCAAAAGTATCAGGAAAGAGACTCTTTCCATTGGATTTTATAAGCTGTGGTTCCTAAGCCTGGAGGTGCCGGGAGCCATCTCTGACATGATAGAAAATCTTTAACTACAAAAGGCAGAAAAGGAAGATGGCAAGAATGTGTTCCTAGCAACATGAGCTGAGCATTTGATTTCAGCCAGACTTGAAATTGCCCCTGGACTTTTCCTCTCTGGACCAATAGCCTTTTCTCCCCTAGGACTGTGATTTGTCGTGGGCCTCCAGAAGAATCTGCAATAAAGGAAAAACTCCTGACCTGGGAGACGTAAAATTCATGCCAATCTCTGTCTTGAACTTTGGTAAATTATTTTGTGTCGCTGGGCTGAGATCCCTTCATTTATAATATTAGAAATCTATACTAGATGTTCTTCAAATGCCTTTCTAGAGCTGAATATGGAAGAGGAGAAATGTGGCCAATCTTCCACCTTGGGGTAGAACTAGGAACAATGTTATGTCTTTTGGTGAGCAATTTGTCTGTTCCTGGCACTTTCAGGATAGCAGAGGGGCAGCCCTGTCCTCCATCCAACAAAGGCTACTGCAGAGAAAGGCCATGCCCAGAACTTGTTGGCCACACTGATATTCCAAAGAGATCTCATCTCATTTTCCCCACTTCAATTCAATCAACCAAGTATACCACATAATTTTCATATCTCTTCAAATCTAACCAGCACATCAAATGACCCAATAATTATTCAGTGCCTAACTCTAAGCAAGATGTGGTGCTAGGTACTGTGATTATTAGCAGTCTGTTTTTATGTGTTTCTTCCTTGGAAGGGCCCAAATACATTTTCACCAAATGAATGCCAGAGAAACAGATGAGCTTTGGAGTAAAGAGAAAGCAACATCTTGAAGAGTACTTAACCCTCCCTATTATCCACCCACCCATTCTTCTAGCACCCAATGACCAGGATATTGTTTCTGGGCTGTTGACAGTAGTTCTATTTTCTGCTATTGTTCCCCAGTGGATGAAACTTCAGCTTCAGTAAGCTAGACTTATGTCACAGTGAATGTAATAATGTAATCGTATGCAATTTGCCAAACATTTGTTGAGCTGTGACATCACATTTTTCATACTATATTTGCATGTGGGAGAGCTTATTTTCTTGCTGCAGAAACTCCATTCCCATTGATGATGGGGGGAAAAAAACCTTAGATTTGTACAAGATATCTTAGTCTCTGCTGGTTTATGCAGTCTCTTATGAACTTATTTAGTATTTTTTGGATAAATAGTCAAATGCAAGACTCCTCTTAGAACTTTTCTTAGATATCCACAAAATGGCACCCCCATAAGATGGCTCTTGGGTGGAAAGGAGAGCTTACCTGTTCTCTTTGTGCGAGGAAAGGGGTGATGTCTATCTGCTGGTCCTGGTGCTGTCCTCTTGTCCTCTCTTGCCTTTGAGAAGATGTCCTGCTTGTCCATTTGACATCCTTTAGGTAGGAGCTGCTGATCCCTGTAGTCAGCATGACTTCAGGGTTCCCCTTTACCTGTGTCTTTGCTAGAGCTGCAGATCTGCTATGTATCAGTTGCCTGCTCCATCCCGCCCTGGCTCTAGGTGGTCCATCCACAGCCTCTGCCATAGGGGTCACATTTTTTCCCACAGTGATCCATGTTAGCCAATTGGCCTTCCTCGCTCTTCCTTGCCTTCCCACCTTTGAGAGCATGTGAGAATGCTTGAATGTCTTCCATGCCCCACATTAGCTAACTAATCACTAGAGCTCTTTTTTGCATATGCATGGCATGCCCCGTCTACTTTTCTGTTTCCTGCCGTTTTCCCATTTTTGGGAGAGAGTTCCTTGAAGGTGGCCCCTCCCCAGCCCCCAAACAAGGTATGGAATGGAAACCCTTTCTGCTTCTGGATTTTCTTATTGACCTCTCTAGGTCTGACCCCAGGGACATGTCCTCTCTCTTGCTCTTTCTCTACTCCATGACTTTCTTCTAGAATCAGAAGGCATATTTGTTTCATCTTTCTGCCCAATGAGAAATCACAAAGTAATTATCTTCTTGGGGCACCTGGATGTCACAGTCAGTTGAGCATCTGCTTTCAGCTCAGGTCACGATCTTGGGGTCCTGGGATTGAGCCCTATGTTAGGCTCCCTGCTCAGTAGGAAATCTGCTTCTCCCTCTGCCCTTCCCCCTGCTTGTACATGATCTCTCTCAAATAAATAAAATAATTTTTTTTAAAGATTTGAGAGAGAAAGAGAGTGAGAGAACATGCACAGAGGGATGAGTGGGGAGCCTTATGTGGACCTTGATCCCATGACCCCAAGATCATGACCTGAGCTGAAGGTAGACAGTTAACTAACTGAGCCACCCAAGCACTCTAAAATAAAATCTTTTTTTTTTTTAAGGCTTTATTTATTTGACAGAGAGAGAGAGAGAGAGAGAAAGAGATCACAAGTAGGCAGAGAGGCAGGCAGAGAGAAAGAGGGAAGCAGGTTCCGTGTCGAGCAGAGAGCCCGATGTGGGGCTCAATCCCAGGACCCTGAGATCATGACCTGAGCCGAAGGCAGAGGCTTAACCCACTGAGCCACCCAGGTGCCCCTAAAATAAAATCTTTTTAAAACAATATTCTTTCATGAATTAGGACTTTTTGATATCTCCCTCCTTTTTCCTGAGCAATAAACTAGGCTTTAATGAAGGATGGGCATTGAGAGAAGATCACTTATATGGGAATGGAAAGTGTAAACATTTTGGTATTTTCTAAATAAGATTCCTTTTACATCTAGAATATATAGAACTCTATGCTCATTTCCAGGAAAGGAGCCGAAACATGGGCTTGGAGGACATACAGAGGACATACAAATAAAACATGGTTTCTGCTCTCAAATAGCTTTTGACCTAGTGGTGAGGATACAGCCAAGGGCTTAAGGCATGGCAAAGAACCACATGTGGCCTGCACCACAGTGCCATGAGCTCCGAGAGGTGAATGGTTATTCAGCTCCCTTAATTTGGCAGCTTTTAGTTTAATTACTTCTCATAAATTCTGCAAGTTGGGGACCACAGCCAGAAACTTGATTGGTCACAGTTTTTGAGCCTTGATGATTTCTGTCTCTTAGCAACCACAGGGTAGAACTGAACTTGAGACTGAAAGGGATCCACAAATATACTCCTTACCTGTGGGCTGTATATCAGTGCTATCCTCACTGTAGGAGAGACTGTCCCTTTATTCTGGGTAGGGGTAATTGATAAAGAAGGGCCTGAGATAGGGCTGTATTATATTAGAGCAGGAGCTCTCAAAGTAAGGCCCACCCACAGCAGTTACTGGGGAACTTTTTAGAAATGCCCCACTCTACCCCTATTGGATCAGAACCTCTGGGAATGGGGCTATAAAGGAAAAACTTACCCAGTTTTCCCCTATGGTGTATGTCTTATGTGTCTTTTGTACTACTCACACAAAACACTCTGCTTCTGACACTTTGATCACTCAGGGTGTGAGGGTATGTCCCCAACCCAACCAGCAACAGGCAATTCTGCAACACCAGCTTCATATCCCACAATTTCACACTTTCTGATGCCTTCTACCTGGAGTAGGGTCAGAACTCCGCTGGCTGAGGTTCCACATGACTGCCCCCAACCATTTCAGATGCCAACTGCAGGCAGTAGGTCCCAGGTTACCCACAACTTCTGTTCAATTTGGCTACAAAGGAGGTGCCTATAATCTCTTCTTGGGTTCCATTAATTTGCTAGAGCTGCTCAGAGAACTTTAGGAAACTGGTCCATGTATGTGTTTTCCAGAGTTCTGTTCCCCACTGAGCAATAAGCCTGATATAGGACTCGAGCCAGACCCTGGGGTAATGACCTGAGCCAAAGGCAGACACAACCCACTGCACCCCCCAGGCACCCCTACATGGACCGTTTTACTAAAGGATGTGCTAAAGGATACAGAGGAACAGCCAGATGAAGAGATTCATAGGGTGAGGTCTGGAAGAGTCCCAAGGGTAGGAGCTTCTGTCCCTGTGGAGTTGAGGTGAATTAGCCTCACGGTGTGAATGTATTTGTCCACCTGGAAGCTCTCCCAAGTCAACCTTGGGGATTTTTAGGGAGGCTGCCTCAGGTAGGCACCAACAGTCATTAACTCCATTTTCAACCCTTTTCTTTTCTCAAGAGAATGGGGGGAGGGGCTGAAAATTCTAGACTTCTAATCATGTCTTATTCTCTGCAGTGACCAGCCTCATCTACACCCCACATAGGAGCCCACCCAGCCACTCATTAAAACAAAAGACACCCCATCACTTAGGATAAGTCTGCTGCCAATCTAATATTTTTGCCATTGTATGTTTCAGACTTCTTGTCTGGTGCTGCTTTCAGGATTTTCTCTTTGTCGCTAAGACTTGTAAATTTTACTATTAGATGGTGGGGTGTGGACCGAATCCTATTGATTTTGAGGGGGGGTTCTCTGCACCTCCTGGATTTTGATGCTTGTTCCCCTTGCTATATTAGGGAAATTCTCTACAATAATCCTCTCCAGTATACCTTCTGCTCCTATTTCTCTTTCTTCTTCTTCTGGAATCCCAATTATTCTAATGTTGTTTCGTCTTATGGTATCACTTATCTCTTGAATTCTCCCCTCGTGGTCCAGTAGTTGTTTGTCTCTCTTTTGCTCAGCTTCTTTATTCTCTGTCATTTGGTCTTCTATATCACTAATTCTTTCTTCTGCCTCATTTATCCTAGCAGTAAGAGCCTCCATTTTTGATTAAACCTCATTAATAGCTTTTTTTAATTTCAACTTGATTAGATTTTAGTTCTTTTATTTCTCCAGAAAGGGCTTTTATTTCCCCCCACAGGGGTTTATCTCTAATATCTAATAACTTCCATGCCTTTTTCAAGCCCGGCTAGAACCTTGAGAATCGTCGCCCTGAATTCCAGATCTGACATAATACCAATGTCTGTATTGATTAGGTCCCTAGCCTTCGGTACTGCCTCCTGTTCTTTTTTTTGTGGTGAGTTTTTCCGCCTTGTCATTTTGTCCAGATAAGAATCCGCTGTTCTCCTTGTTAAGTGAACTTGGTCTTGGCTGGATTTCTTGTTGATCTTCTGGGGGAGGGGCCTGTTGTAGTGATTCTCAAGTGTCTCTGCCCCAGGCAGAATTGCACCGCCCTTACCAGGGGCCGGGCTAAGTAATCCTCTCAGGTTCGCTTTCGGGGTCTTTTGTTCCCTGAACACTTTCCGTAGAGTTCGGGAGGACGGGAATGAAAATGGCGGCCTCCCAATCTCCGGCTCGGAGGAGAGAGCTAGGGGCTCCAGTCTTCAGTGCACCTTCAGAGAAAAGCGCTTAATCACTCCCGTCTCCCCAGCCTCCAGCCGCGCTTGGAGAAAATCTGTGTAATCAGTCCCGTCTCACTGGCTTCTAGCTGTGCTCCGAGGTCACCCAGCCTGTGACCAAGCATCTCTCTCTCTGGCAGAGTCCCACCTGGAGTCTCCGAACCCCGTAGATCCCTGAGCTCTCCCAGGTTGGAGTCTCCCCGGATCTTGTGGGGACCCCTCGCACAGAGCACCGGTCCGTGTCACAGAGCACCAGTCCGTGTCACAGAACACTAGGAAACCTCGGCTCTGTCTCCACAGCCGGCTTCCCCGCTCTAATACCTGTGAGCTCTGCAACACTCAGACACCCCAGATCCTTCTGTGACCCCGCGGGACCTGAGTCCACGCTGTCCCCGAGAGGTCTTCACCCCAGTTTAGCCTCTGGAGCGATGTCCCTCTGTGGAGCAGACTTTTAAAAGTCCTGATTTTGTGCTCGGTTGTTCCGCCGCTTGCCGGGAGCCGGCCCCTCCCCCCGGGGTCTATCTTCCCGTCGCGTTGGACTCACTTCTCTGCTGGTCCTACCTTTTAGAAAGTGGTCGATTTTCTGTTTCTAGAATTGTTGTTCTTCTTCTCTTCGATCTCCTGTTGGATTCATAGGTGTTCGGAATGGTTTGATAGGCTATCTAGCTGATCTCCTGCTGCCTGATGTCGTCTCAGCCTGCTACTTCTCCGCCATCTTCCAGCTGATTTTGACACCCCATCACTTAGGAATTTACAAGACTTTCAGGAGCCCTGTGTCATAGGGATGGGGTCAAAGGTCAAATATGAAAACCAGAGGTGGCCCTAGTGCTTTTGTCATTAGGAAATCTCCAGGGTTTTAGGAGTTCTGTGTCAGAAACAGGGATGGAAACCAGTTGAGTATGTCTTATTAGAAATCACAATGTTGTAAGGGCACAGCTCTCCATCTTAACCAGTCTTCCAGGTGCTTCAATTGCATGCAAAAGTCTGAGAATGATGGCTCTAGTCTCCAAAACTGTGCAACTCAACACCTGGACACAGGGTCTGGCAGCATCAGCATCACCCAAAAACTTGTTAGAAAGGCAGCATCTCAGTGTCTGCCTCAGAATTATTGAACAAATCTCTTTTAAACGAGGATTCCCAGATGATTCTTACAAACATTAAAGCTTGAGAACCACTGCTCTAGTGACTGGACTTATAGTCAACCTGGTCTGTAGGTCATAGGTAGACAGGATTATTTTTTTTAAAAAGTATGTTTCTTTCTCTCTCTGTTCCAGGAGGCACTTCCAGTCAAAACTTCAACATCTGAGAGGCAAGTGTCACACAACAACTCAATTGTGCACACAAAAGAAGTAGCTCTATTTTTTTGTAACTGGTCTCTTCTTCCTTCTGAGTCACCAACCTGCTGGGTAGCAGGGTACAAAAAATTATTCTGTTTGTGAATTAAAAATATCTTCACCTCCTCCTGCATAAACTAACTGATTGGGTTAACTCAGCTCCTTTGGAGTAAACACTCAATGTTTCACATATCCTAGCTCCTCCCACGATGGCTCTGGAGTTACAAGAGGTTTACAGGCCCTCGTAGTGACAGGGGTGAGGCCAGGTTAAGCTGCTGAAACAGCATTCAATGCAAGTTAGAAAAAAAATGTGTCTTCCTTAAGACATTTTCTTTCCTGTCACACTGATTTTATTAGAACACTTTGCTGCCAATGCTCTAAAGCTGCCATAATAAATGTACAAATCTACAATGTCTGTGAAATGAATGGTGCCCCTTAGACATAGGTTTCTTGTGCAGTGCTCAACCTGCTCAACTGTATGCTAATCTCTATTTTTGCACCACATTGATATACCTCATTATGAGTAAGGGGTTTCTCCCAGATGCTTGCAGCTGCCTGTAGGGAAAGCAGGTTACCAGTATTGACTATTCTCCCCCACCCACTCTGGAAGTTCCTACTGCTCCTCAGGTCATGAAGTTGAACACTTGTCTCTGATGTATTTGTTCTAATTCTTCTTTGTCTCCTCCCCACAGTCCATGAGTTCAGGAGGTTAGGCTTTTTTAATTTCTTGCATAACAAGAGCTTTGTTTATATCTTATGTCCTCCCTTCCCTTGGCTTTTTGAAGACTACAAGTTTAAGTCACCCAATCTAGTTCTTTATATGAAATGCGAGCTGAAGGAGTTTTAAAAATTATTTTCTTTCTCTATAATGTCTAACTTTCGAGACTCCGCTCACTAGTGACTCACAAATAATATTGACTTCCTTTTTCTAGCTAAAGTTCACCCTTTTCCTGAAGCATGAAAACACATCGATTCAGTGTCTGGGCCCCTCAGATCAGTGGTATTTACCAGATTTGAAAACATATCAGGAAAGGTCTCAGAAAAATTGAATCATTTTACCTTTCTTTTGCAGAACCTTATCGAAGCCTGTAAAAAGAAGCTCAAAAACTCCAATGTCATGATTTTTTAAATTAAATTAAAAATTTTTTTTAAGCAATTCCCTGATGTGAGAGCCTTGGTAGGCATTTTTTTGAGTCCCAGCTTGTAGCAAGAAATAGTTTAAACAGTTATTTTTTTGCCATTTACTAACAAGGGCTGCTAACTTCACTGGCTAGGTGTGTCCTCACTGCCTTTTCATCATACCTCCTCAGACCTTCTTCTTCAATAATCTGACATCATCCTCATTTCCATGTTCCAAAACTTTGGGGTTTAAAAAAGGGGGGACACCTGACTCAGATGGATTTGAAGAACAAGGAGTCTTATTTGGTTCATGTAACTATAATGTGCAGAGACTCATCACATCACAGGAACCAGCTCCAGGGCTCTGTGATTCCCTGATTTCTTCTTTCTTCCATGTGATGGTAATTTCATAACTACAAGATGACCATCTAGATTCTAGCACTGCGGCCATGGGGCACATTATCCAGGGCAAAAGCAAAAGCCTTTGTCCCAGCATTACAAGCAGGTTAGGTCACATGCCCACCACTCAACCCATCATTGGTCCAGGGCATTGCGCTGCTCTGACTGGCTTAACTGAGGTGTATGCCCCACTTCGGAAGCTAAGAACTACATGGATTTTGAAGGAAGTGCCATGTCAGTCAACCTGATGCACAGGCATCTGGGTCATTAGCCAGGATATACTCAATCTTATCAATGAGCCTTATGCCCCAAGATAGGGAGGCAGCAAAAACCCAGTGAGGTGTAACGGACCATGACGGCTTAGATAACATCCCTGGTGATTGCTAGCCTCTATTTTCTTAGCCTCATGTAATCCTCCCTGATTCTGGTATAAATCTGAAAGAGGAGGGCACCCCAGGAATGATGAGGTTGGAATTTCCTATAGCTTGGTGATACCTGGGCTGGGAGTTACAACTAGGCTGACTTAAAGAAAAGGCAGCAATATTTTTCTGTAGCACTAAATCAGTGAACAAACTCATGCCATTGTAGAGTCTGCAATAAGAGCAAGTCAATTTTTTAACATCTTACTAAAATTTAGGGAATGAACATCCTAAAATTTCTTGAGTAAGGGATGATAGATGGAAATCAACATGACACCTCCTGTTTTTATCCATTTAAGATGAATAAAATGTCATTGGTAATATGTGCTTCTGTTAAAAAAAATTTTTTTTAAGACTGTATTTATTTGAGACACATAGAGAGTACAGGAGTGAGGGGTGGTAGGCAGAGGGAGAAGCAGGTTCCTCACCAAGCAGGGATCCCAATGTTGGGGCTCAATCCCAGGACCCTGGGAATATGACCTGAGCTGAAAGCAGATGCTTGACTGATCTAGCCACCCAGGAGACTCTTAACATTTCTGTTTTAACAAATTTAACAAATGTTAATTAAGGCTTTCTTTTTTTTAAAGATTTTATTTATTTACTTGACAGAGCGAGATCACAAGTAGGCAGAGCAGCAGACAGAGAGAGGGGGAAGCAGGCTCCCCACTGAGCAGAAAGCCCAATGTGGGGCTTGATCCCAGGACCCTGAGATCATGACCTGAGCGGAAGGCAGAGGCTTTACCCACCAAGCCATCCAGGTGCCCCTAATTAAGGCTTTCTTAAAAGGAAACTCTCTTTAAATTTATTTTCCCATATAATCTTAAAAAAGTTTTCAACCCCAAATACAAATTGTTCCAAGGATTTCAGATATTCAGCTCCAGGGTTAGGACAAAGGGTGAAATTGTACCATTCTTGGTTCACTCCATTAATTGACTTATTACTTATTCACCCAAAAAGCAATCTTGATCACCAGTGAGAATAACCTTTACAGTAGTCCTTTTAGGGATCAGAACAAGATCTGTAGAGCAAGAAGGAGAGTTTCTGCCTATCTCAGACACTGCTTTGCTTTGGTGATCCTTTAATCCAGGGAAGATGGGGCAAGTGCTACAGTCCAGCAGGTCCTCCTTTCCCGTAGTCCCTTTGAACACAGAAGTCACACTTTCCCTTCTTGGGTGAATTGCCAGAGACGCACTGAAGGCCTTTCCCTGAAGATTCACAGCAGCATTCCTTAGCATCAGCAACTGTCAATTCCACGAAAGGGTGAATGGCATGAGAAAGGATATTGTTCAATTATCAAAATTTTATAAACACTAATAGAACCTAATAGATCCGGCACTCATGCGCAGGCTTCCAAAGGCTCATGGTACCCCTCTCTGGGGTATTTCTACAAAGGCAATTTTTAGTCCATTATTTTAATCCTTTGATGTGATATAATTAACTGTGAAATGAAATCAGGTTTTCCAAGTTAGTCCATTTGTAAGTAAGTGTCAATAGTCTTGGAACCAAGACCAGAGATTTTATAATGATTTTGAAAAGATTTCTGTTAGAAGGTTGTTTATGAGTTCAATTACATGTCCAAGAAGGATCAAGGAAGTGATGAGAGCTCACGCTAATATTTTTCATAGCACTGGCAAGTCAAATCATCATAGAGCAAGATTTCCTGATTGTATTTGATTCAAAATTTATTGAGCACACATTCCCTAATAACAAAATTTATATTTTTATTCTCAAACTTACACCAAACAATATGGAGACTTTCTTAGCTCATTTCTTTATTGGCTTGCTTTTTTGAACACATAATTGCAACATCATTTGAGGAATCATTACCTATTTCCTAAATGTGTAAAAATTCACTGGTGTTTCATAAAGGACTTAAGAAAATTATAGGCAGAAGAAGCAGATTACAGGCCATTACATATTTAATGATATGCAAATGCTGTTAAATTATGACTGCATTACTCTTCTTTGGGGAGGAATAGATTCAACAATTCAACATAATTTACATTTTTAGTGCTGAGATACATCAATAATAAATTTGAAATTGAAAATCATACATATATTGAATTACATCTTAAATTTCATAGATAATAATTTTATTGTAGTAGACAAAATTGCAAACTTCTGATAGCTCAAATATTTTGTTTCTACTCATGTGAAAGGGGGTGAGTATTTTCTAACATGGGTAAGATAACCAAACAAATACAAGTTATCAATGTTGTATCCACATCCTGCAGAAATTACACAGTTATATTCTCTTACATGTGGACTGACCAGTTTTGAGCAGCTGGAAAAAATGATACTAAAATGATACATGGAGTTTAAATCAAGTGAAATTATCTGACGGTTACTAAGGTTGCCAGAAAGCAGGAAAACAAAGGATACAAACTGAATTTCACCATTTCCTCTCCTTCATTTCTAATTTATAGGGGATATTTCTTGTTTCTTGGGTAGAACATCACATTACACTACTCTGCCCTTTGGGAGTGACAGTGGGAGGGGTAGGGGGAGTGGAAATACAATGTTCTAAATAGAACATGATTGACATCTAGTGGCCACAGGCAAGGCCTCTGTGTGATTTTTCTTGGTCAGCGACAAATGATGTAGCAAAAAAAGGATCTTTGGAGGAGAAAAACTCTAAACTCCTGCATGGCTTTCTTCTCCCTCACCCAAGTTTGACCCAATTTTGCCACTGTCTGCTTATTCCTGCAAACAAGGAACATTCAGTGAATGCAACTAAATAACATGAACTTGATCACATTGTGCTCTATCTTTAAGCTGTACGAAATGCCAAAGAATAAAAGAAATGAATGGTCATTTTTTAAAAAAAAGTTGAATCCAATCAAGTGTTTATATTATGAACAAAGAACAACACAGGACATTCCTGCTTTCTTTTAAATTAACCTCCTATTATTCTCCCCCATAGGTGTCTGCCCAGAAGATGTAAAAAAAAATATCCCAGTCGGAACTGGATTTTTCCAAAATGCCATTTTCCAGCATAGTCCTTGGTAGCCACTTCTGCCTGAAGGAAAGAGAAGGGAGTAGGGATTGGATAGGAAGGATCTTGACAATGCCCCCCACCCCGGCTTCTGATCTAGTAAACAACAAAATGAAAACACCCACAAGGAGGATTATTTCAGAAATTAAGGAGGTAATATGTGTTCTCCTCATTGGTATTAGGCATCTTGAGCAATAGCACAAACACATGTTAAAAGATCCCAGGAATTTTCGTTGGTTTGTTTTTGTGACATGGGACAGGTTGTTTGTATCTATGAATATGTGTTATTCGTGTGAGGGTGTTTCTGTTGGAGGGACAGCCTACCGATTCATGGCAGGGTCACCTGATGGACCTGGACAAAGAAGTCTATTATCACAAAGGCCTTCTTGGGCCAACGAGTTACAGTAGCTGTTGTGTTTCCATAGCAACCTGTGGATGGGCTCAGCCAGGAAAGAACAGAGGCCCCATGCATAAATGACAGAACGATGACTGTGGTGTCTGGACTAAAGGAAGCCCAGGGTGAGATAAAAGTGTTGGAAAAAGAAATGCTTACATGCCATGCACCACAGATTCTATTTTAAAATTGGTACTGCGTATTTCAAAATAAGTAAGTCAAGTTCACAAGGTCAACAGAGGCAATTGGCAAATAATTGTTTATCTGATCCTAACATTTAAGAATGAAAGCATAATGTCTTGGGGAGAATTTATGGCTTAAATTGCAAAGAGAAAATGGAATAAATGATGTTGGGGAAGCAGATTTGCTCAGATTGCCCCTATGGAGATAATGCTATATCATTTGATCCAAATGAGGTGGTTATTTTTGATGTGTTTTCACATCTCCTTCATCCACAAAGCTTCTTCAGATGAGGTAGGAAAAATGGAGGTTTTAAAATCTGTGCTCAGTTTCCTCACTGGTTTATCTAAGATGTCTGAGTCTATTAGATTAAAAAATTGGGGTGCCTGGGTGGCGCAGTCAGTTAAGCATCTGACTCTTGACTTTGGCTCAGGTCATGATCTCAGGGTTGTGAGATCGAGCCCCATGTTGGGCCCCCCGTTCAGCAAGGAGTCTGCTTGAGCTTCCCTCTCTCCCTCTGTCCCTCACCCCAGACATGTGCTCTTTCTTTCTCTCTCTAAAATAAATGAGTAAATCTTAAAAAAAAAAAAAATAACATTCTGAATAAGGAAATAAAAAGTCTGGAATTTAAACAAATTAAAAATGGATGTCTACCCCTCCGTTCATGGTGATGTCCTCAGTGTGTGTCTCCTCAGCACTATGAACTCCCAGGAGCAGGCACTACTGAGAAGATGCCACAGAGCTAGGAACAACGAAGGCCCTTCAGTTACCTTGACAGGTGTGTTCAGCTCCCTGGAAGAAGTAACCAGAGCAGAGGTGTGCTGGAGCTCACATGGCCACATTCCTACCCCAGGGTCCTGGGGACATCTCTATCTCTTGGATAGCTGTCTACTAATCCTGATAAAGATGAGAATAAGTAATAATGAACATCTAGACATCTCATCACCTTTTGCAAAGAGTTTTTCACATCTACTTGTTAAAAGCAAGTGTTATTCTTGCCCCTGCAGTGGACAGAAACTGAGCCTTAGGGAGAACACAAAAATTCTTTAAGGTCAAACGGTGGGTGGTCAGTGGTGCTCCTGTCTGGGTCTTCTGCCAACAAAGTCCCAGGTGATAATAGCTGTAGGGTCTTTCTCCTTCCAGACATACTTACAGTTTATTTATTTTTTATTTTTTTTAAAGATTTTATTTATTTATTTGACAGACAGTGATCACAAGTAGGCAGAGAGGCAGGCAGACAGGGGGGGGGGTGGGGGAGCAGGCTCTCTGCTGAGCAGAGAGATCGATGCTGGGCTCGATCCCAGGACCCTGAGATCATGACCTGGGCTGAAGGCAGAGGCTTAACCCACTAAGCCACCCAGGCACCCCCATGCTTACAGTTTAATGGAGGACTGTAATTAGGAATTAAAAAAGCTTTTCAAAACTGAAGGCTTAACTTACCACTGTCAGAACTGTAGAAAATTTTAGATCATATCTAGTGTGCTTTGCCCTAAAATCTGGACAGCATCCTGCCACTGTGGGTCCTCTAAGACTGGCTCTGCTCGGATAGGATGGATACACTGCTCAAAGATTTTGGCAGCCAGGTTCCTTTTTAATCTGTCCTACAATATTCCAAATCACTGATTCTTTGTTAATCATTAGGTAGGACATTCTTATTAAGGGTGCCATGAATTTGTATTTGCCGCATCTCTTTATATAACCAGCTGAGGTAAATCCTAACCAGCTCTTTGTAACAGATGAGCTTAGTTACTATCCATATGAATGTATTATATTTCCAGAAGCATTCATTAATAAAATAACCCCTTTAATAAAATAAAGTATTCATTGATAAAATAATCCCCCTTATCCTGATATAAGTCCCATGACTCTCCTAAACAATTCTTCATGCATATAGACCTTTTGCATCCCTAAAGAAAGAAATGGTAGAAATGTTAAAACAAACATAAAGGAGGAAAAGCAACTCTGGAGGGAAGTGATTTGGTGGTTCAAGCCTGGCTTTGCTTCCAACTAACTGTGTGATCTTGGACAAGACACTCAATGAACATCAGAGTTTCTAGATATCGGCAAAATTGTTTTTGGAACTCTTACAAGCATTCAACTTATAGGCTGCCAATAATTTACCAATAATTAATCAAACAGCTAAACTATTTTAATACTCTTCATTTTAATGGTGTATATTTAGCTTTTAAGCATATATAGATGTATCTGTGTGACCAGACAGATCTATTAATTCTCCAGAAACTTTATGATCAGGAAAAATACAAAGAACAGAGAAAACACAAGTGACCTCAAGGCAAGGTGGTTTTCTTTTGTGTACCTGAACCATCACAGAAAACCTTAATAGAAAATGTAGTCAGTTTGTGTACTCACTGATTTTACTATTGAAAAGACAGTCTTTCTTGTTCCCAGGATGTTTGTTTTCTAAGGCGAGGGCACTAAGTGGGACTAAGACATTTGCTATTAGATCATCTTGTAAGGAGGGGGAGAAGGACCAGAGAGGAAACAGGAAAGTGAAAGAATGAGAGAAGGAGTAGTGTATGATTAAAAAAAAAAATCCTTAAAAATCTGGAAAAATACTTTGGTTCATAAAAAGTTTGCTTAAGGAATGCCTACCTAAAACTAGGCAGGGTAATTTCCACAACGAGAAAATATAAACAAAAGAATATATTTTATCAAGATTCTCTAACTATTTTAAGTCCAAATAAAGTCCCTGACTGTAAAATTTAAAGGAATAAATGCCTTTGGTGTCCATGTCTTTTTGTGTAGACATTAAATTTCTGGTAATTTCACCTATGTTGTACTCAAACGTAAATTTTTTTTAAAATTATGATTTTAAAGAAATGAAGAAGACCTCTGAGCAGCCGAAAGAGTGTTCATGCAGCCCATAGCTTTATATTACGGAAGAGGCTTTCAGACTCCTATTTGCTTTTCTTTAGTAAAAAGTCTTACAAGCTCAATGACTAGGTTTCCAGGTTGACATAAGCTTCATAAGGCTTTGTGAGACCATTTCTTTTGTAACCCCAGTACTTAACACAAAGCCTAGTACATACAGGGGCTCAATAAGTATTTGTTACCTAATGAGAAGATTAGAAGTAGTATTTAGTAGTTGGGGTTGCTGGAGACAGTTACATGCAGTTGGGAAAAGTGATAGTTGGTGGTCTGAAATCTAGTGAAAGAGTGACAAAAATCATGAAAACTGGACACAAAGCTCACTGAATTAAGACACATTTAAATACTATTGAATTTTATTTAATATTCAATTTAATAAAAGGGAGCCATACAGTACACTTCCAAAAGATTTCCATTGAAGAAGATTAAAATATTCAATTGGAACACTTTGTCCCCTCCCATGCTTAATTTCCTCTTCAAAATGTAACCTTGATGTTATGATACTGTGTACCTTAAAAAAATTCTTTGCTTCTATTCCAGGGTTTCTAATTCCATGGTGTCTCTTGTAGACACAGAAAGTATGCTTTTTCTTTGTCCTTTTGAGTTATTAAGCTTCCCAGTACAGAATTTTAATATATTCCACATATCAGATCTTCCTGTTTCAGTGACAAAACAGTACAGAATGGGATCTGCAACACAGTTTAAACTTGTTAATGCAACCGTGATTCTGTACATTTTGTAAGTCTGCTTCCCAGACTTGTGGTTAAAGGTAAGTTTACTGAAGTTCCCATCATGCTCTAAGATGCTGCGAATCAGCAGCATCACATGAAAGGGAGTAAAACACAAGACAAAAGTCAGTGTGATGCTAACAAGAAGTTTTATGATTCTCTTCTTTTCACTGTTTTCTGTGGCTTGGTTATGCTGCACGGCTTGGTAGACCTTCTGGTTGCAAATCATGATGATGACCAACGGTATTGCATAGCCTGTACACGTCCTAAAGAAGTTGAAGCGGATTTGCCACTTCTCCAGGGGGTACTTGTCATAGCACAAAGTAAAATTAGACTTTTTGGCATCGCAATATTCTATAGTGGTTTCATCTTCCCACAGAATGATACCATTGAACACGGTTTCCAATACCCAGATGGATAGGCTGACCATGAAGGCAAATCTTCTGGTCCTTAGAAAAGAAAACCGCAAAGGGTAGACCACTGCTAAGTAACGATCAACGGCGATGCAGGTGAGGAAGGCCGTGCTGCTGTAGAAGTTCATGTACATGAAGAAAGCGCTCCCCTTGCACAAGGCAGGAGAGAAGGTCCAGTTGTCATTATTCCAAGTGTAATCAATCCATAGAGGGAGAGTTAATGTGTAGAGCAGATCTGAGAGTGATAAACTGAAGAGGTAAATTCCTAGCTCATTCTCCTTCTTTGCTTGCAAAAAAGACACACATAGAGATCCAATGTTGGCTGGGACACTGACTATGACCACAAAGATGTAAACAATCGGAAACAGATAGTGATCCAGGTCGTGCTGTTCTTCAATACAAGTGCTGTTCATTTTCTCGTATTAAGGTGGCAACTGCATTTGTCCTTAGAAGGTAAATAGCAAGGTAAGTCTTGTCCCCTTCCCGTTTGCTTTTAGCATCTCCTTCTTTTTTACGAATATGTGTCCATTTTTCTTTGCTTTCAAAAGTTCTGATTCAATCATTGGTGCTTTTAAAAGGTGGATGTAGATCAATTTTCACAAAGATATCAATAGTTGGAGGCCAGAATCCAGACTCCTGGCGATTAGCCACAATGGTCAGTACATTTTAACGAGCAGAAGTCCATGTTCTTATTATCACAGGATGCTGATGAAGAACCCCAGCGACTAAACGGGCCATCCCTCAGCATTGGCAGAGTGTTGTCCTCATTTTGTTTTTCTTCACAAAACTCAGGAGATTGGTGCACACGTGAATATAGAAGGCTTTGTTTTCACAGAGATTGACATCTGTTTTTAACATGCCTTTGCTTCTGTAACGAAAGATGAACTCGAATATCTTAGATGTTTAGCGGGTGCATCATGCTTTTGAAACAATCTTCTTTTATTTCATTTCTTGGAGATATCAAAAATGTATTAAATTACAATGAAAGTGTTTAAAAAGGTAAATTATTTGACTTCAGTGAATAAAATCAATCTGAGACATTTTTCTCTATTTCAAATAAGAATTATCCACAGGGTGATAGATTAGAGGGAATTCTATTTCTCACTGGACACGATCACAAAACTGAAGTTACAACCTCTTTTTCAGAGCTAATAAAAATGGCAGATGTAATGATTTGTTTGTAATCAGTAAATGCTTTTGAGTTATATGAACTGTATAGCTACACGATTTCAAATGTTTCATTTTGTATGCAATCTAGGTATGAGGGACTTTCACTATCAGCTCATTAGCCAAGAAAATAGAGTCACAAGAAATTTAATAAAGTGAAATATTGCAAAATACAGTGGCTTGATGAAACTTCATAAATAATTAGACAACACTGCCTCTTTTTCTTCCCCATTGCTTCCTTCATGGGCATTTTATCTTTCCTGTACTTTTGTGAAAGAGAGGGCAGAATGTTCTTAATTCTGGGCAAAAATCTTTCCATCACCAGTGTCTACCTTTGTAACTGATTGTTTATTAGCTTAATTTTTTAAAGGTCTGCTACTATAGATTCACATAGGAACGGAGACCCCATCCTTCTTTTCATGGTGGAGTAGAGAAATACTTCAGTCTCTATTTCTTTGCTAGTGAAGCCTATTCCTGCTTTGGATGACTTATGTGATGGGGAGCTTACACTCTGTAGAGTCACTGTGCAGGGAAAGAAAGATTTGCCTTCTTGTTATGTGCTTGAGGACACCAAAACCACCCCTTTCCAAGTATGAATGAGCCCTGGGCACGACAGAGGCCTTGCCACCACAAGCCACAGGATTCTGGTAGCAGAAAAAAACATATTCAGAGTACCTATTTATATGTCAGTCTTAAAGTAGAGAACTAAAATTCCCCAAATCTTCTTGTTTGACTACACCTAGAAATATGAACAAAATGTGAAAAAACAACCTTCTAAATCAATAGGTGAACTTCCAGAGAGGGAAAAAAAGGCGGGGGGGGGGGGATGGAAAAAAGGAAGTGGGAGCTAAGATCAGGAAGGTACGTGATCAGAAAACTCTGGACGTCCTCGAGGCCTGTGTGAATTGGAAGATGTGACTAGAGCCTCTTATGCAGAGAAGCTAGAGGCAGAACGCAGACATGTGCAGGCAGGAAGTGGTTCTCACCATCACACACATGTGGGGGTGCTGGAGCCTCTGTCCTCACGCAAAAGAAAATAAACGTAAGAAACAACAAATTGGATAGCTTCTTGCAGATGGTGGGGAAAGCTGGCAAGTGCCCTGTTCTCTGCTGTGTTTTCGTGAGGAGCCATGATGAAAAATCCCTGAGGATTCATGGCCTCTGGTTGGTCCTCTCTTGGGAATGGGGCCCGAGTCTACACTCTTAGTTTAGTCCTGTGATCTGCACACCAGCCAGGAATTTGTGCTGAATCTATGTGCTCAACTTCATCAGTCATCAAGGAAATACAAACGAAAACCACAATGACACCCACCTGAATGAATAAAGTGAAAAAGGCAGAAGTTACCAAGTTGTGGTGAGGCTGTAACGTGCCTGGGACTCTATATACTGGTGGTTGGAAAATTGTTTTGACATTTACATATACTGTGTGGTTCAGCAATTCCATTTCCAGGTATCTGGTCAACAGAAATACATACATGTGTTTACTGAAATATGTGGGGTAGAATTAGAATGTTCATAGTAGCCTTATTTGTAGCATCCCCCAAGTGGAATGAATGCTTGCAGCAGAATCGAGAAGTAAATAGGTAAGTAAATAGATAAGTATATATTAACACAATTGAAATCTATACATCACTGAAACCGAACAAATTATTGCTGTGTACAATAACACAGCTGAAGCCCAGAAACATAATGCTGAGTGATGGAAAAAAGCAGACACAGAAGAATATATACTAGGTGATTAAAAAGTAGGTAAAGTTAATCTTCTCTCAGAAATCAGAGCAGTGGTCCATTTATTAAAGGTTTTCTATGTGCTAGGCACCCTTTAAAATGGCATGCATATTTGTTATAACTTAGATGTTACTACAATTCTGTGCCATTTATTATAACCTTAAATTACAAATAAAGAATCGAGCCACATATTAAGCCATTGGCCCTGAAATGCCTATTTAATCATGGGTAGAACTTGGCCATAATCCTAGGTTGGAATGCTAAATAAAGCTTCTTGGCTGTTAACTATTTTGCTTTCTTCTTTTTACATAAAAATGGCTTAGAAAGCTGAGGTGTTTTTGTAGCAAAGTAGGCCAGCTTTGTTGAGAAAGAGAATAATTATTTTCTATTTTCCACTAAAATAGTAGCATCAATAGATTAATACAAGTATTCTCACCATAATAACAGATCTAATTAAAGAAAATAATTTGTGAATAATCATTTCTGTAAATTGGATAGAAGGTGACCACAGGTTTGCTAGAACACATCACTTTCATGTTGTCTGTTAGACTATACGGGCTTCAAATAAACTTGTAAAAATCATCATCTCACATCGTGTCCTCTCATTTCGTAACAATGTGTTATGTGCCCATGGATTCTTTTTCTATAATGGATAATGTATTGGATTTACTTAGACAGGCTCTAATTTTTCCTGCACTTGATTTGAGAACTAGATGGCTAAAAGGAACATTTATCCTGCTACCACACTCAAAACAATCTCCCAGTTCTTAAGAGTCATGAAGCTGAGCTTCGAAGGGTCTATTTTGTTGAGTTCAGGAATCCTCTGTGAATTATTTCAAAGCTGAAATTAATTATCTTTCACCACTCATAATGTGGTAAGGAAGAAAATGTAGTGAAGGCCGACTGTGAGATTGATATATATGTAACATGATACATCTGCATTCTTGCAAAAATCATGTGGAGTTGAAGCCTGCATCTATCTTGTCAGTTCAGATGCAAGAGCGAACCCTAGAGGGGTGCCTGGGTGGCTCAGGGCCCTGGGATCGAACCCCCATCAGGCTCGATGCTCAGCTGGGAGTCTATTTCTACTGCTCAGCGGGGAGTTTGCTTCTCCCTCTCCCTTTGCTCCTCCCTCACTCATGCACTTCCTCTCTCTCTCTCTCTCTCTCATTCTCTCTCTGAAGTAAATACATAAAATAAAGAAAAAGAAGAAAAGGGACCCTAGAGGTTACATCACCTGCAGGCATGGTTGGACTGGCCAGAGAACAGCAGGAATGCAATCCACTGGCTTACAAGTAGTTAATCAGCACTACCTTCAAGATATAAGTACTGAAGTAATGAAATCTGTAAAGAAGGAATAAAGATATTTTTCAGAATCTAAGTCTCCTGAGATGGAAAAGACCTTAAGGGGGCCAGCTGAAGCAGGATCAGAATACCTATTAACATGACCTCATGGGCCTCCACTCAACAGTGTCCACCTTTGGGGTGCCTGGGTGGCTCAGTGGGTTAAGCATCTGCCTTCAGCTCAGGTCATGATCTCAGGGTCCTGGGATTGAGCCCCACATCGGGGGGGGGGGGGTCCCTGCTCAGCAGGAAGCCTGCTTCTCCCTCTCCCTCTCCTTCCCCTGCCCCCACTGCTCACTCTCTCTCTCTCTCCTAAGTAAATAAATAAATTCTTATGAAAAACAAAAACAAAAACCACATCTGTCTTCTCAGGAGAGCTCTGGTAGCATGATCTCATGGGTCTCCACTCAGTGATGTCCGCTTCCTCAAAGACTCTTGCCCCAAATTTTGCCCTTCAGAGCCCTCACTTGCAAGCCATCGGGGAGTTCAGGACTCTAGAGAATGAGCTTCCCATTCTCGGTGGTATCACACCAATACCTAGCTTACCCTTCTTCACTGCAGAAGCTCTGTGACAGTTTTAATTGGCTTGCTGCACATTAGGTGGACAAAACCTTGTTTGATTTGGTTGTGGAGTATCACAGTAAACATTTAAATGTCAGGAAAAAAAAAAAGAAGTCAGGTAGTGGTTGCCTGGGGGAGGGGCTGGGTAATGACTGGAAGAGGGCATGAGGGGGACTTCTGAGAATTTGCCACGTTCTGGTTTTGCTCTGAGTGTTGATTCCATGAACATGCTCAGTTTGTAGACATTCATCAAGCTGTACACTTAGGACATGTGCATTTTTCTGCATGTATGTTATCTTGCAATAACAAGATAGTATAACTTCTAAAAATTTAGAAAGTGGAATCAAAGGCTCTGTGGGATGAGCTTGAAAGAATCTGGAGAGCCAAACAGCATCTATATTACCTGCAGTGGAGCACAAAGACCTTCTTAAGAACTGATACCATTTTACTTCTTTTCTCATATATAAACATAATTCATAGAAACCAAAGCAAGCCATAAATAATTTAAGCAAGATGAAAGTGAATTCACCAAAGATGAGTTTGCTATATGAAAAAACAAATATCCTAGGCACCTGGAAAAAGTGAATAGAAATCATTCCTTGAGGGACCTTCTCTCCACCTAGGCTTCAAAGAACCCTCTCAGAAGGAATGGATGGTTGCCAGAAGGGAGGGGGCGCAAGGGTGAGCAAGCTGGGTGAAGGGGAGTGAGAGATACAGGCTTCCAGTTGTGGAATGAATAAGTCACGGAGGTGAACGGTACAGCATAGAGATGAGAGCTAGTGTTACTGTGAGAGCGCTGTGTGGTGGTGACAGAGGGCAGCTGCGCTTGTGGTGAGCATAGAATAAGGTCTAGAGTTATCGAATCACTATGTTGTCCACCTGAAAATAATGTAATATTGTGTGTCAGCTCTATTTCAGTAGAAAATATTAAATAAGTTAATATTAAGATAAGTGTTCTAACAAATATGAGCTCATGAAAACACATACACATACACACACCTACATTAACCACTATGCTTGAGAGTCATCAAAAATGAGGAAGGTGAGTAGCAGATCCACAAAAGCTTTAGAATAAAAATTAATAGATATACAGCACAAAACAAGTATGCTTAGTAAGAAATAAAGGAGGGGCGCCTGGGTGGCTCGGTTGGTCAAGCATCTGCTGCAGCTCAGGTCATCACCTAGAGTACTGGGATAGAGCCCTGCTCAGCGGGGAGCCTGCTTCTCCCTCTGCTTCTGACCCTTCCCACCCTTCTCATTTCCTCTCCCTCCCGCTCTCTCTCTCAAATAAATACAAAAAAAATCTTTTGAAAAAAATAAGAAATAAAGGAAGGAATTTAAACTCATGAGTAAGGAACAAGAGACTACAAAAGACGAATTGGCGTATTTTTAATAAGATCAAAATAAACTTTCCAGAAATAAAAAATGTGATAATTTAAATAAAAAAAATCAACACAGGGACTGACCCACTGATGAGCTTATCTGAAGAGGAAATTAATATACTGCAAGACAGATCTAAGGAAATAATAAGTTATCAGAGCGTTAAAGAGATGAGAAAAAAGCAAAAAGCCATGGAGAATAAAGCAAAAATGTCCACATATATTTAATTGGAGTTCCATAAAGGATAGAAGAGAGAAAAGAGGGAATGTCTGCAAAGATAATGACTGACAGCTGTCTAGGACTGATGAGGGACTGATGATCAGATTTATGAAACCCAGCAAATCCCAACAAGGATTATAAACAAAGATGGAAATTGACATCCACTTAGACACACTGCAGTGAAGCTGCTGATTCAAGACAAAGAAAAAATGACCAGAGAGAAAAAAATGGAGTACCTACAAAGAATGAACTGTAGAGTGACAAAGGACTTCACAGTAGTAATAACCGAGACCAGGAGACCGTGGGTTGATATTTCCAAATGACCATGAAAATTTATGTCATCTTATAATTATATACATGACAGAACCAAATGTCAAATCCAGAGCAAAATTAAGGACAATTTAAGATAAAGTACCACTGAGAAAACTGACCCCCAAAATCCTCATTAAAGAGAACTCTAAAGGATGAAAGTGCAGAAGGAAAATGACACTAGAAAAAAGTCTGAGTGACAGAGGATGGAATTCTGCTCTGATGGTTGCACAGGGTCCCACCTACCACTAGGCTCATTTGTCTGGGAGGAACACCTCAGCCATGAAAACATCCTTCCTTTGGACCAGGATTGAGAGGTTAGGGCAGGGGTGGGAGAGGACTGGCAGTGGGTGCCCCTTCTTCCTCTATTCATCTTAAGAAGTATTCATCTTTTCTCTTAAGGAAGAAAAAAGATAGATAAATGGCAAACATGATTTTAGGAGGATTTATAAAGTTCTCAATGGACTGAGTTTCTTCCTCTGTAAAAATGTTTCCGCTTTGACTAAAACCACCACAAGATCAAATAGTTTGATGAAGCAGAATCAGAGTGTCTTCTCTGTGGGATAACAGAAGCAGTGGTTATGAGGCTCTCTCATTAGGCGTGTGGCTCCGGAGACTTTTCGAAAGGCTCTCACACAGCCCTTGGGGGATTTATGACCCTGGTGCTTCTTCTCTAAGTTTCAGTCTTCATAGGTAAAATTAACACCCACTTTATAGAGTTATTGTGACAATAAAATGAGAACACACATAACGTTCCTGGAACATGGGAGGCCTTCACTATGTATTAGATGATAGAACTGTGTGAATGACCCACTGCTAGTCTGTGGGTGTCCTTGTGCTGTCCCCTACATGTCCTGAGTGGAGGTCATCTTTTGTCATCTACCCAGAGCATAGCAGAGACACCAGGAGCACTCAGAGTATAATTTGTATAGCAATGTTTCACATATGATACCAAGCTCTGCAGATAATAGTTGTTGAATTAATGCGTGTGAATCTGAGATTTTTATTTTTTGCTTCTAAGATTTTAATGGAACACATGGTTCTTATTATTTATACCTCTTTTCAGATACTGTTTTTACTACTTTAATACAATTTTGACAAAATTGTTCTTAGAACTAGTGCTGAGAAATTTGGATAAGTTTCTAATTTTGACTTCAATTTTTACCAAATGACAGAAGGAGATAATCCTCAGTGCATTAAAATATATCTATTATTAACCAGCTCTTCAAATAGTACAAATCATTAAGGACAATGTTTTCCCACACATTATAGGAAACACTTCCTTCCCTTCATTGATCGGTTTAATAGCTGCTTATTAAGACTGCTTCGTGCCAGATACTGATAGCCACTTGTTAAGTAAGAATTATGACTTACTACTAATTAACACTAGAAATCCTATTTCCAAATTTCACATTATTTCTGATGACATAGAAAGTATCACGAGCCCATCATAACAACTAGGAAATGGTACGGGATGGCTCTACAGCTGGGAGCTGGTAGACTGCTTCACAAACACTTAATTCAGTTTGCCAATATGATGCTTCCTGAAAAGAGAATGGAGCATAAATATTCCCCTTTGGATATCGGTAGGTTTACCTAATTATTTCTAAACGGCAGTTTTGACATCCTTTTACCACTGCCCAGAGAAGAGGAAAGCATGTGTCAATCTCATTTTTCTCTCTCATAAAGTTCTGCTTCATCACATTCATTAGCCTAAACTCGATTAAAAGGTTGTGAACATTACTGATAATCATGTCAAAGTATGTTATCTACATAAAAATCTTATTTTATTGTTTAATCTTACACTTACCCATGTTTCTTGGGGTGACGATCTTGTCCACCGAGGAGCTGGATAGATCTGCTTGCACGGAGATGAGAAACTAACCCTAGTGAGGGGACAGGAAATTGCACTCATATTTCATCACAAAACAAAGAGGAAGCAGCCTCTTAATGAAGATTTACATTATCCAAATTTGAACAAAAGAAGTCCTTAAATATTTTAAAAGATGTTTTGTTTATTAGTTACTGTAGAATAATTTTTATGATTCACTTTCCTCTTTGCATCTCAATCACAATGAATACTGATATGTGTGTTTAGGTAATAGAAAATGTGCTAGAATTTCATGTAATCCCTCGCTCACTCATTCATATATTCTGTCTGCATGTATATCTATTATACTCGTAGGGCATTGTGCCCTAAGAGTGATGGGGGATCTGGCCGTGGGGCACAAGGACCTCATCGCCCAGTGAGAGAAAGGCATGTTCAGTAATAACCATAAAACAAGGGCAAAAAAGGATAAGTATTCTAAGAGATGTCCAAAAAAGGAAAGAAGAAAAAAAAGAAAGGATGAATCACTGAATGTGTGACGTAGGAGAGGAGGGTCTACTTGGATTCAGCGGGATGAACTTCCTGGGAGAAAAGGAGTGGGGCAGAATGGGTGTTGGGTGTGTAATGAGCACATTTCCTTGCTTAATGGTGGCAACATTGTGAATACTTTTTCTTCCTTCCCTCCTTCCTTCCTTCCTTTCTTTCCTCTTTCTTTCTTTCTTTCCTTTCTTTCTCCCTTCCTTTCTTTCTCTCTCTCTTTCTTTCTTCTTTCCTTCCTCCCTCCCTCCCTCTAACTTCCTCCCTCCCTCTTCCTTCCTTCCTCCCTCCCTCCCTTCCTCTCTCTCTCTCTCTTTCTTTTTTTCTACTTTTCTTCCTTTCTCCCTTTTACCCTTTCTTTCTTCTCTCTTGACCAGAAGGATTAGCTACATAGCATTTTTTTGTAGACAATTTTCTCCTTTCGTTGCCCTCTCAGAATAGAGATCAGAGATTGCTAAAAACCATGTTACAATTCAGTTGACCTAACTGGCTTAGACAAATCAATAATTCTTTAAAATGTGAAAATTTATTTGAGAAAGACAGAATTGTTTTAATAAAAACTTGTGTAGTACTTTAACATGCTGACCTTTGCTGGCAAATCTATAAATGGTTTAATATGAAGTGAAATTAACTTGCAGAACTTCTGAGACATAAAAAAGTCAGAGACATCACATTTGAACCTGGCCCTCGTAAACTTTTATTACAAAGGAAGGGAAAACATTATAAGGACAGAATTAATGTGGCTTGGATACATTTGACTTAAATTGAAAAGCTGTAATCAGGACAATCTGAGTCTGTGTTTCTAAAAGGACATCAGAGGATGTTGTTGGTAGGGTTTTTTGTTTTTGTTTTTTTAAATTTCCACACAAAAGTAGCAAAGATGATCTTGTGATAGAACCAAGACTTTTAATCTTGGAGTTATTCAGGACATAACACAAATGTAACGGATTTTCTCTACTTCCTTTGCAGGTTTCTCATGGAGAATACTATAAGTAAGAATGCACATTTATAAAGTACATGAGGGGCGCCCGGGTGGCTCTGTGGGTTAAAGCCTCTGCCCTCGGCTCAGGTCATGGTCTCAGGGTCCTGGATGGAGCCCCGCATCCGCATCCGGCTGTCTGCTCAGCAGGGAGTCTGCTTCCTCCTCTCTCTCTGCCTGCCTCTCTGCCTACTGGTGATCTCTGTCTGTAAAAAAAAAAAAAAAAATCCTCAAAGATCACTGACATTTGATGCCGTAACAACTCTCATTGGACCCTTTAAAAAAAATAAATAAAGTACACGAAAGTTTGCAAAGTAATTTAGCATACAGTAACTTAAAAATTTAGAATACTTTATATTTTTATTGAAATAATGAAAAATTTAAGTATAATATGGAAAATTGATAATAAAACCCTTAAGACTTTATAAAATTGAAATACTAATACCATTTTCCTTGTGATTCTAATAAACAATTCTCACTTTTGCTTGGTTTTGTACATCCATGTATCTGTGCTTTGCTGTTTCATGACTCTTACAATCTCTTATTTTGCCTAAATGCTATACTTCTGCTAGGGGGAAGGTATATTCATATCCATAATCAAAATACTTGTGTATTTTACTCTTCAGGGAAAAAAAAGGACATAGTTACAAGGCACAAGAAACACAATCAAACTTTCAATTTTGATTAAAAAGGAGAAAAACCTCTGCACTCACCCATGCTAAAACTTGGCCAATTCTACACCATGAGACATTTAACATTCTATAGCAAAATTTTTTTAAAGATTTTATTTATTTATTTGAGAAAGAGAGAGAACAAGCATGTGGGGGGGAGGGTGGCACACAGGAGAAGGGAGAAACAGACTCCCCGCTGAGCAGGGACTGCCTGAGATCCCGGGACCACAAGATCATGACCCAAGCCCAAGACAGACACTTAACCGACTGAGCTACCCAGGCACTCCAGTAAATTTCCTTCTCATGTAGTCTAGAACATACGTCAATACTGTATTTTCCACCATAGGGCTACCTACCAAACAGCTGGACATTTCAGGGCCTCTGTGATATTTTTAACAGCTCCATGGTGAGAAAAAGCCACTTCGCAGCTATTCAGAGCACTGCCTGAAGGAGCTGATGTTGCTGATGTGCCAGCCGTTTGCTCTTCTGAGGCCAGCACTAGCCAGTGGCAGGGCACTTGGTCCACCCACAGGGAAAAGGGGAAGAGCATGCGGTTCTGCCCAGCTCCAACTTCTCCATGGGGCAGGCAGTGCAACCTGCTGATGGAATGGCCTGTTCAGTGCAATTTCACTAGCTAAAGCAGCTAGCAGACAGGGCAGGGGGTGTTCTGAAATAGTGACCTATTTCCTTTTCCCACCCCCACCCAATGCAATTAGCTATTTTGCATGTCTTGCATCAGAAGAGGAATTCTTGGCAGAAGAGTAGATGGGTAGATGGGAGGGAGAAGACAATCCTCGGGTTTGAGACTCAAAAAATTTCTGTGGTGTAGGAGAGTGGAAATTACTGAAGCACAGAATCTGCTGGGGAGCATACCTGTAGAGACAAAGCAGAGCTTCCTGCCCCCAGGAGCAGAAAAAGGGTTTTCCTCTCAGGGTGGTGGGAGGAAGTTATGAGAGCTCAGATGCCACATCTGAGACAGGGCTTGGCATCCTGACTGCTTGCACCTCCCCTTCCCAGCAAGCCCTGTGGGGAGGTGAGGTGGCAGTTACTCCAGATGAGATGTCGGATCTGGGGAGGAGGGGAAACCTGTGGCTCAGGTCCAGGGTGAAGTCTAGGTGGTAAGACTCAAGGGTGTGGCGGAGATGGGGGAGACAGCCTCAACAAGATCCCCCATGCCTAGCACAGCACAGGGAGAGTAGAATCATTTCTGGAAGGCCGCAGAGGGCACACAGAAGTGACAGAAGGCCTCAGCCCATGTCACGGTGCTGCCAGTGACCTGGTGTGTCACATGAGCTGCCTTGCAACCATTGATGAGAAAGAGGTTGGGTGAGTCCTGTAGAGGCTAACGACTGAAGACCAGAGGGAGTGAGGGCACCTCAGGAGAGGCCCCATTGATAGAGGGTCAGCTTGAGATCCAAGAATTGAGCTACTACCCTCTAGCATTGAAGACATGAAAACTTCCTGGATCTTTTTTTTTTTTTTCCATTTCATTTATTTATTTTTAACATATTTTTACCTTTTGCCCCTAGATGATGCATTTGCTTCTTTTTTCAAGTTTATTTTATTTTTTAGTAATCTCTACACCCAACACAGGTCTTGAATCACAACCCTGAGATGAAGAGAACATGTTCTTCCAACGGAACAGCCAGGTACCCAGCTATTTTCATTTTCTTTTATTTATTTTTCTTTTCTTTTTAAATTTAAATTCAATTAGCCAACATATAGTACATTAGTTTCAGATGTAGAGTTCAATAGTTCATCAGTCGAATGTAACACCCAGTACTCATCACATCACATGCCCTACTTAATGTCCTTCACCCAGTTATTCCATCCCCCTACCCCTCTCCCCTCCAGCAACCCTCAGTTTGTTTCCTTTGGTTAAGAGTGTCTCATGGTTTGTCTCCCTCTCTGATGACTTCCCATTCAGTTTTCCCTTTATTACCCTATGATCCTCTGCACTGTTTCTTAAATTTCCCATATAAGTGAAACCATATGATAACTGTCTTTCTCTGACTGACTTGTTTCACTCAGCATAATGCCCTCCAGTCCCATCCACATCAATATAAATAGTAAGTATTCATCCTTTCGGATGGCTGAGTAATATTCCATTGTATATATAAACCACATGTTCCTTTTCC
This sequence comes from Taxidea taxus jeffersonii, assembly GCA_003697995.1. NCBI lineage: Eukaryota > Metazoa > Chordata > Mammalia > Carnivora > Mustelidae > Taxidea > Taxidea taxus. The sequence goes on from ML103908.1 coordinate 98,180, forward strand.
ACTCATCTGTCAATGGGCATCTCGACTCCTTCCAGAATTTGGTTATTGGGGACATTGCTGCTATAAATATTGGGGTGCATGTGCCCCTTGGGATCACTACATTTGTATCTTTGACAACTCCCTGGATCTTAGCTGGTGTTGTGGGCTGAATTATGTCCTTCCCTCCCTCTTCCAAAACTCACAGGCTGAAGTCCTAACCCCCAGTACCTCAGCATGTGACTGCATTTGGAGATGGAGCCTTTAAAGAGGCGATTAAGTGAAAATGAAGGGCCCTAATCCAGTATGACTGGTGTCCTTATCAGAAGAGGAGATTTGGACACATAGAGACACTGGGTTGCATATGCACCCAGGAAAGACCATGTGAGGACCCAGGGAGAAGCTGGCCACCTGTGACCTGTGGAGAGAAGCCTCAGAAGAAGCTCACTCTTCCAACACTTTGATGGTAGACTACATACCCTCCAGAACTGTGAGAAAATTAATTTCTTTTGTTCAACCCACCAGTCTGGAGTACTTTGTTGTGGTAGCCCTAGCAGGCTAAGACAGATGGAACCCAGAAGAAGGTGAGGTTGGACCCCAAATGAACTGCGATTAAGTTTCCACCATCTTGGCAGAACGAGAGATTCACACACCATTTTAGCTGAGTTACAGAAAGATAAAGAAGGTTCTGTTTCTTGCATCTGAGGTTCTGGCTTGAGACTGGAATTATTTACATCCGTGGTTCTCCAGGTGTGGGTCTCGGATTAGCAGCATCAATGTCCTGTGACTCCCGTCATGTTTGAGGGCTACAGTTACCCATCCCTCCCCAGGCGTAGGGTGTCGGAAGCTCAGGTGGGAGTCCAGTGATGTGTGTGTTCTAACGAGCCCTCTGAGTAATTCTGATGCTACCAAGTTTGAGAACAACTCGTGTCTAGGATGGGTGCCTGGGTAAGAGACTGTGAGGGGGGAGAACAGAATCCCTGAAAACAGAGGAGTGAGGAAATACCCTCTTTTCGAACTCTTGCCTTTGGTTGCTTTTCCCACTGTCCCTTCATCAGGGATTTGATTCCATTTTGCCCCATTGTACCATTAGTTTATGTGGCCCCAGCATTTTCCAAAAACTAGAGCTGATACAGCCTGTCATTTCAGACTTGTAAATGCTTTTGACCTCAAGGTCAAGTCAGATCACCTTAAGTATAGTAAGAGTTAAAAGGAAGATATGTTATGAAACTAGACATTAGAAGCTTTAATATGTTAAATACCTTTTTAGGAGACCTAATACGCATTTCTTGATGTCTATAAATTACATAAATGATTTTAATGGCCTGTATTATGTCCACAAATGTTAAGAAGGGTATTAACTCCAAATCATTTCTTCTGATGTATTGTAGGTGTAAAGACTTCTGATTAACTTAACTTTTGAAGTCAGGCTAATAAGTGTACATCCTTGTCATCCTCGTGGAAGTATCTCTTCTGTTGAGTCTGCTTATGGTAGGGAGAGCCAACAAACAGTTTAAGATTCAAGATCCAAAAAGTATTTCATGAATCCAGGTTTAACTAAAGCAAATATGTTATGATATCTAAGAAGGTTCAAGTGTCTAAAATAAATTTTAAAAAATCTTTTTAAAAAAAGAAATGTCCGCAGTTTAACAGAAAATAATGCTAGTCTTTATTTTCCTTGGCACTTTTTTCGAGGTTTCTAAAATATTTTTGCAAATGTGTAGTAATTGAGCACAATACTTAAGGTGTTTCATAATACTCACTTTTTAAAATTAATTCACCAAATATTAGTTACTGCAATATTTAATACTGCATCATATGAGTGGTTTGCTGAAATGTGTCATGAGTATGTGTAGTGATTTTAAAATATGTTCACACAGTCCTGACACTCTTCCTTTTAAGAGGTAAAGCCTAATTTCCCACCCATTGAGTGTGGGCTAGACTTGGCAACTCCCTCCTAGTGAAGAGAGTAAAGCAGAAGTCATGGTGTGCTATTTTGGAGATGAGGTCAGAAAGATCCCGTGACTTCCTCCTCACTCTCTCTCTTTGGTTTGGGGGAAGCCAGCTTCCGTGCCATGAGAAAAGGTCCACATGGTGAGCCTCTGAGTGTGCCATCTTGGAAGTGGATTGTCAAACCTTCAGATGATCACAGTTCCTTCTCACATCATTACTGTGACCCTATGACAAATCCTGAGCTAGAACCACCCAGCTAAGGTGCTCCTGAATTCCTGACTCAAAGAACCTGAGAGACACTAAATATTTGTTGTTTTACGCTGATTTTTCAGGCCATCTGTTACAAAGCAACAGGTAACTGATTCAGTGTATATATATTGTTGAGTCCGTCTGAATGTTGTGACATGGAAAATGGGTGCCAATAGTCTGATGTAGGAGGAGATTATGTGATCAGGATTAATTTAGGCAAGTGTCAATATTCAAGAAACTTTCTCTTTTTATAACCTAAGTACTCTGTTAGCTCTCCAGATTTATGGCATGTTTTAAGTCATTTGAAACTGAAGTTCTTAATAATCATGGTTACTTATTGCTGATTTTAAAAAAGTGTCATATGTTGAGAAAAAAGAAATTTTGATTCCATGGTTTGGACACGTAAGAAGTGTAGATGGTAGGTGTTTTAGTCAGCTCAGGCTGCCGTGACAAAGTATCATAGATTAGGAGGCTTGAACTGATTTTCTCATAGCTCAGGAGGCTGGGAGTCCAAGAGCAAGGTGTCTGCTCTTCAGTTTCTGGTAGGGGCTCTTTTTCTGTCTTGTAGACAGCTGCCTTCTTGTTCTGTCTTTACCTGGTGGGGTGGGAAGTAGAAGGGGGGGGGGGCTTGTGTGCATGAAAGTGTGCTAGTGTGAGCACTCTGGTGTCTCTTCCTATTAGGACACTAATCTTACTGTATCAGGGCCCTACTCTTATGATCACATATAACCTTATAGGCCCTATCTCTAAATACAGTCACCACAGGGGGCTAGGGCTTCAACATATGAATTTTAGGGGCAACAATTCAGTCCATAGTATTAGGCAATAAAGTCTGAGATGGGAATGGGAAAGCATGTTGTCCAAAATCTCCTTTCCTGATGTTGGGGAGGGGGCAGTAAGGGGTAGTAGGAATCCACAGGAATCCTATGTAGCAATCCAACACTTCCATAGAAGTGTTTAAGGCTTCTGTGGGGCTTCCATTTTTACAAACTATTGGTATCAAAATCAATTAAGCAAAATGGGGATTCAGGGCTGCTGAAGTGACCTCTAAGTTGAGGTGGAAGTGCAAAAAACAATATTGACAGCTGGAGTAAGGAGCCAGGGGTTTAAAATCTAGGAAGCAAGATCAGAGAGCAGGAAGACGGAATGAATGCTGCAGGTAGTTCTTGCAAATTGGCATGAGTACAAATGATGAGCTTATGTTTGCTGCAGGCTGGTGCATGGGAGGACTGGCTACTACTATGGTCTGTTTCTACCCACACTGAACACTTCTGATACCAAATATGCGGGATTTCTCCTTACAGCAGCAAACAATTGTCCAACACTCCAGACACCAGCTACATGTCCTACAGTATAATTCGATTTTGTTACTAATTACCTGGAGCTAGAATTAGATCCCACAAGCTAAGGGCTCAGTCCTGAAAGACTACCCCCACTTCAGATGTCAGTCAAAAGTCCTGGGCCTCCACTACTTCTGACCAACCAGTAATAAACGGAGGTTCCTACATCCCCTTTCTCAGATTTGATAATTGCCCGGAATGGCTCCCCAAATTCAGGAAAGCATTTTACTCACATTTATCAGTTTCTATGGGGAATATTTATAGAAAAGATTATATAAGGGTATTTTCAATGGGTGCAGATGAATGGCCAGATGAAAAGGTACATAGAGGAAGTCTAGAAGTGTGCTGAGCTCAGGAGTTTTTGTCCTATGGAATTGGGGCGCTCTACTTTCCCAGTATATGGTTGTATTTACTAACCCAGAAGTTCTCCAAACCCCATAGTTTATGGTTTTTTTCTTTAATGGAGATTTCATTACATAGGTATAATGATTAAATAAATCATTGACCAATTGGTGACTAACTCTATCTCCATCCCCACTTCCCTTCCAAGAGGTCAGGAAGTTGGACTAAAAGTTCTAATCCTCTAGGGATGTCTTGATCTTTCTAGTGATCACCCATCATCCTGAATCTCCCTGGGGGCCATAGCCACCAGTCATCTCATTAGGATAAAAAGGGATAATCATCACTCTGCAGGGTCCAGTGGTTCTTTAAGCTCTATCAGAACCAGGGACTAAGGCCAAATATTATAACCAAAGATGCTTCTATCACCTTGAGCACTCATGAAGTGTTGAGGGTTTTAGGAACTCTTTTTCAAGAACTGGGGGCCAAATATATATTTCTTACTATATCACAATACCTCAACTGCATTAAGTGGGACAGAGATGGGGTAGATAGTTGTGAGTCCCAGGCATTCAAAGCATTGAGAGCAGGATTTAAGGTGGCAGGCAGAGAAAGAAGGATCTGGCCTAGTACCTGGAGAGTAAGCAACAAGTGGGGAACATGTCGGGCCCAGGTGAATGCCCTGAGGTTGGGCTAAACTCTAATCCTGGCCCCCAGAACTACAAATAGAAAACAGAGCCAGAAACCCAAGCCAAGGTCAACCCAGTAGGATTAGACCAGAGTCATTTCCAATAGCTCATTTTTTCATAGGGTCTTTGTTCTGACCAGGGGCCACTCTGAGTACAGTGATAAAATTGGTTAAGTCTCTTAGTTCTTTTCTATTTTGTACTCCTTCCCTGCCTCTCTCAGATGCCCTGGGCCTGCTTGTTTTATTCCTTCCTCCTGCTACCCAAATGTCTTGAAAGATCCTGTGGCTAATGCATTTTAATAACATCTTAAACACATGGGCTGAATCCCCCGGGGTAGAGTTTTGGCAGCAGGTTAAAGAGGTATTAAACCAGCAAACCTTTACCAAGACTTAGGAGGTGTCTATCATGAACAAACACTGCCATAGCGTAACACGGTGTTGCTCCAACCGAAATTGTAATGAATCATGCATAACCTTTGTCCATATAATCATAACCTTTGTTAAACTTTAGAGTCACATAAAGAAGATACATGAGAGATTAGAGGGAGGGAAGGTTGCCTTAAACAGACAAATCAAGGGAAACGTAAGAAGAAGGTAGCATTCAGATACATCTTTAAAAATGAGAAGACTGTAGACATTTAGATATGGAAGAAAGGATATTTCCAAACCATAACAGCATGAGGTAAGTCATACAAAAGAGCACCTATCAGGTGTGTCCTGGGAAGAGCAAGTGATTACCTTTCACACAGTCCATAAGAAGAAATGGGGAACTATTTTTTCCTCCTTCTTCTTATGTGACTTATGTGTGCACAGTTGTGAATTCCCAAAACACACAGTGGTATGTTGCTTATGTGACAGATTTTCCCCTGGACACCAAAACTATACATTTAAGTTTTCTGAAGAGAGTTCTAAATTCTCCTGATAAGTTTTGTTGTAAGTTTATTGATCAGAGATCAACTATATGCTCAATAGTGTGTAATTGTTGAACAATGGGGTGATACTTATCCAAGGTTAGAGACTATACGGGCTGAATTGTGTCCCCCTCAAATCTGTGGATTGAAGCCCCAACACCCAGTGCCTCAGAATGTGACTGTATTTGCAGACAGGGCCCTTAAAGAGGCAATTAAGTTACCAGGAGACTGTTAGCATGGGTGCTTGTCCAATCCGACTGGTGTCCTTTTAAGAAGAGATTTGGACCCACAAAGAGACACTATTGACTTGTAAGCACAGAGGAAACATCATGTGAGGACACAGAGAGATGTAGGCACCTGTAACTCAAAGACGGAAGTCTCAGAAGAAACCAAATTTCTGGTCACCTTGATCTTGAACTTGAGAAATGTGAGAAAGTAAATTTCTGTTGTTTAAACCACTGTTTTGTTTTATGTTGTTATGGCAGCTCTAGCAAAGAGTGGGTATTCTTCATCACCATCTTTAGCCACAGAGATAGATACTTACTGAGTGTGCCTAGCCCAGGGACCAACATCCACAAGATCTGATGTGTCCAATACAGGAACTGCTGACCACACATGGCTACTGTGCACTTGAATTGTAGCTAGTACGAACAGAGATGTGCTGTATATGGCAAATGCACTCTAGGTTTTTGAAGACGTAGTATGAAGAAAAGAACACAAAATATTTTATTAATATATTTTATATTGATTACATATCTGGTCATACATGGGTATTTGGGATTCAATAAATTAGATCATTAAAACTGATCTCATCTGCTTTTTAAAAATGTACTAGAAAATTTCAAATTACATATGTGCTTTGCCTTATATTTGTTGGACAGCATCACACTAGATATTTTAAAAAAAAATCTTTTGAGTGGTAGAAACCTCTTGCACTGTCATTTTCTTCATGCTTAGGATTTGGGTATTAGGTAAACTCAAAAATTCTTCCCCTGGCAGCAATGCAGAAAAAGGTGCTGACAATCCAAAGAACAGACACATCAAGGGTGAAACATAGGAGGAGAGCAAAACTTCCTAGAGTCCTCTTATTTGAGCGAATCCACACAGTCACAATGACCGAGGGAAGAACAAGAGGTGGGAAAGAGTGTTTTAAAGCCAGGGAGTGGAGGTGGAGTGTGGGGTTGGGGTAGAGAATGCAGGGCACAGAAGCTGAGCTTCATTTTTTTTTTTTTTTAAATTTCAGTGTTCCAAGATTCATTGTTTATGCAGCACACCCAGTGCCCCATGCAATATGTGCCCTCCACAATACCCACTACCAGACTCACCCAACCACCCACCCTCCTCCCCTCCAAAACCCTCAGTTTGTTTCTCAGAGTCCACAGTCTCTCACGCTTTGTCTCCCCCTCTGACTTCCCCCAACTCCCTTCTCCTCTTCTTCTCCCAATGTCCTTTGTGTTCCTTATGCTTCACAAGTAAGTGAAACCATATGATAATTGACTCTCCCTGCTTGACTTATTTCACTCAACATAATCTCCTCTGGCCCTGTCCATGTTGATACAAAATTTGGGTATTCATCCTTTCTGATGGCTGAGTAATATTCCATTGTGTATATGGACCATATCTTCTTTATCCATTTGTCTGTTGAAGGGCATCTGGCTCCTTCCACAGTTTGGCTATTGTGGCCATTGCTGCTATGAACACTGGGGTGCATATGGCCCTTCTTTTCACTACATCTGTATCTTTGGGGTAAATATCCAGTAGTGCAATTGCAGGGTCAGAGGGAAGCTCTATTTTTAATTTCTTAAGGAATCTCCACACTGTTTTCCAAAGTGGCTACATCAACTTGCATTCCCACCAACAGTGTAAGAGGGTTCCCCTTTCTTCACATCCTCTCTAATACTTGTTTATGGTCTTGTTAATTTTGGCCATTCTAACTGGTGTAAGGTGGTATCTCAATGTGGTTTTGATTTGAATCTCCCTGATGGCTAATGATGATAAACATTTTTTCATGTGTCTGTTAGTCATTTATATGTCTTCTTTGGAGAAGTGTCTGTCCATGCCTTCTGCCCATTTTTTGACACGATTATCTGTTTTTTTGAGTGTTGATTTTGAGAATTCTTTTGGATGATTGCCTCCTCTCTGGATCGCGATCTGGCATACTGGTCACTGTTCTTTGCTGAGGACAATAGCACCACCTGTGGCTAACTTGGGTAGAAAATGAATAACTTAGAAATTAGGATAGGTGGCACCTGGACAGCTCAGTTGGTTGAGCAACTGCCTTCAGCTCAGGTCATGATCCTGGAATCTGGGGATGTAGTCCTGCATTGGGCTCCCTGCTGAGCAGGGAGCCTGCTTCTCCCTCTGACCGTTCCCCTCTCATGCTCTCTCTCTCCCATTCTCACTCTCTCTCTCAAATAAATAAATAAACCTTAAAAAAAAAAAAAAGAAATTAGGACAGGGGAAAAAAAAATCAGGATAGGGCACAGAATTGTTGCTGAAGCTGCCGAGCCAGGCTTATGAAACAGGCCAGAGTCAGAGGACCAGAAAGACACTCCGGGTCACCCTGCCTGAGCCATAGGTTAGGATGGCACTTCTGAACCTGCTGTTCCAGGCACTCCGGGCTCCTCTGATGGACCCCTCTGTGCCTGCCCTCCCTCTGGACTCTGACATGGCTCCAAGGTGCTTTCTTGGATGTCCATACTTCTGTCTAGTTACTCCTACATGATCAAAGTCTCAGATTCAAGTAACTGGCTGAGGGAGTCTGATGGCTGCCAGAGCACTTGCTGCTGGGGGAAGGAAGAGGGAAGATCTCTCTCCTTCCCTCCTGACGGAGTGGAATCTGCCTCTCACCAAGACTTGCACCCTGGGGAATCAGATATACCGGGCATGGGTTTGAATGACTGTAGAGAACAAAAAGGGAAAAAAAATTCAGATTGGTGTGAAGACAGGAATAGTCTTTCCCCCAGAATTGTCTTAGTTTTGTGGAGAGCAGAAAAGCAGGCTGGGACTGTAGGGCTGATTCTAACTACTATACCACATTGTTCTGTGCTATTGCCATTTTTATCTGAGTTCTACTTAAGAAAATGTTTAGTAAGCAATATATAATTTATTCCATTATGTGGGCTCTGTCCTCTGACCTATTGTTACTGTCTTTATATAAAGTCCTGAATTAAGAGAATTCTGACACATATTTTAGAAGTCATTGAATAGAGTGACATTATTAATAACTGCAATCTAACAACGTACACCCAACTCAAAAAAAGTCAGATAAACAGCAGATGTTACAGGATAGTTCATGAAGAGAATATACTTTATACTCTTTTATGCCCCAGGAGATTCTACTTTAAGAAATGTTTCCACTTTCTTTTGTAGATAATCCTTTTTCCTCATCCCCTTATGTGATTATTTTGTACTTGTTATTTTTAAACACTTTTTAAAGATTTTATTTTATTTGAGGGAGAGCACATGTGTGTGCTCCAGTGCACAAGGGGGTGAGGGGCAGAGGGAGAAGGAGAATCCCCACTGAGCAGGGAGCCTGACCTCACAGGGTCTTCATAGATCCTAGCACCCTGAGACCATGACCTGAGCCGGAGGCAGATGCTTAACTGACTGAGCCACCCAGGCACCCCATATTCAGTGATTTTTTTAAAAATCAAACTTTTATTTTTTCGTATTGAGATATTAAATCATATTTAGACCCTCAAGTCATACCGGAATTTACCCATGCTTTGTATTAGAAAATGAAAGTTTTCATATTTTACATTTAGAGCTCTATCCATTTGCAGTTTATGTGTGGGGTGAAGCATAGATCTAAAATTTGATCTTTTTCCAAAAAGCTATCCAGGTGTCTCCGTATGTTTTAAAAGTTCCATACTTACCCCAGTAATTTGAGGCACCATTATCACAGCGATTTTCTTTTTTTTTAAAGTTCAGTTCCGCTAATCTGTACTGAGAACCTACTGCAGTTTGGACTCTGCACTTAGGAAGTACAAAGCGGAAAGCGTCTTGGCCTCTGCTCTTGACTTTGAGGGCTGGATTTAGATTTCTAAAAGTAGAGCCATTTTCTGGAGACAACAGACTACTATCAGACTTTATCAGTAACTTTTCATTAAAAGGCAAGATCTCTCATCTTTCTCAAGAGACAATCTGATTTTGATTACACTTTTCACTTTGGAAAAATGAGAAATTTGCTATAGCTGAAGTGCAGCTCCTTTAAGACAAAAGCGGTCTTTACTTTCAAAAGGCATCTGAAATTTGAGAACCGAGATGCACTCCTTTTCTTGTTTATCTCATGCCCCAAACCACAGGACCAAGGGAAGCTGAACACATGATTACTTGTCCGATAACTGATAACTGCTGTTTTTTTTTTTTTTAATCTCACTTCTTGAGCAAATCTGTCTCCTGTGTCCAGCCGTCCACGGATTTCTCTTCCTTTCTTATATTTAATTGTCTTTTTATTAGGCACTTTCTTTCCTTATGATTACCCAAACATAGTTTAGAATTTTAAATAAGAGATATTTTCTGTGTTAAGGAATTACTTTGGTATATGAACTAGTAAGAACTAGTGATATATCCTAGGAATGAGAACACTTTATCTTTTTAAATATTTTTTAATTTTTAAAGATTTTATTTATTTATTTGACAGAGAAAGAGAGACAGCAAGAGCAGGAACACAAGTTCGGGGAGCCCCCACCAAGCAGGGAGCTGATGCGCGCTCTATCCCCATCCCGGGACTCTGGGATTATGACTCCAGCCAAAGGCAGAGGCATAACAACTGAGCCACCCAGGTGCCCTGAGAACACTTTTTCTGTTAAATATTCTGTGTTTCCTCTTCTATAGAGATCACAAAGTATACAAATATTTATGGTGTGCCTTTCAGATACAGGTGCAATGGTGTGTTACAGGATGATATATACTGGGTACTGATTTCAACTTCTCATTTCTTGTGTATGGTATTTTCTTCTATTTTCACCCTGGTACTTCCCTTCTAGTTGCATTATTATGCATATGTTATATATATATACATCACAGATACAAAATCTCGGAATTGGTAGGGAGCTTAGCATTCATTTGATTTATCATCTGTGGCTTGCATCCACTGGTGCTCAAATTCTGGCTTAAAATATTGTATTAGAAGGGATGGATCAGAGTGAGTTCAGGAAAGGTATATCTGTGGAATCTGCATAGATCCTGACTTGTATCATAGAATGGTGGTGGTAGAGAGGGTAGAGTCCAGATATGTGCTGTACTGGAAAGGAAGAAATGGAAGAAAAAGTGGCCCATATGTAGGGTGCTATATAACTTATCATCTAAGCCAGAGCACTTTTGAGGGTGAAAGGGGCACTATTAATAATTATACCAGAACAACAGACATAAGCTGGGACTGGTCTTGATAAACCAAATAGATTTATAGTAATTTCAGAGAAAAAGCACATATAGCTATTGTCCATTAAGAATGCAAGGACAGGGGTGCCTGGGTGGCACAGTCATTAAGCGTCTGCCTTCCGCTCAGGTCATGATCCTAAGGTCCTGGGATCAAGCCCCCCATTGGGCTCCCTGCTCGGTGAGCCTGTTTCTCCCTCTCCCACTTCCTCTGCTTGTATTCCCTTTCTTGCTGTGTCTCTATCAAATAAATAAATAAAATCTTTAAAAAAAAGGCAGGGGTAGCTGAAGGGCCTGACAACTTCATTTTTGGGACTTCTCAGGTACTTTTCTTCCTTATAATTGTTGTCCTGAAACTTAAATATAAGTTTGTAGTTAAGGGCAAAACAATTTGACTCCAAATAGGGCCCTAAAGATAAGGCCTCCTGTGTCCTATAGTCTTTGAGTCTTCTCTTTGCCATCTCGGGGTCTCCAGGGCTTGTGCAGACACTGAAGTTCTCTGCAGACACATGGGCCTACAAAGGGAGATTTTGGGATCAGAAATGCTTTCTCTGCAGCCACTCAGTCTCTTCAATTTGCTCTGATACCAAGAAGATCAGAAGTCTCAGACTGGTGCTGAATGTGGCAAAATCCCACGGCACAATTTCCCTACCAGTTTAGGGTTATCTTCCTGAAACCATGTCAACCGGCAACGCAGGGTAGTTGATGAAGCTGAAAGCTAAATAAACGCAGCAGTTACCAGAATGGAGAAATTTGTCAGCTAACGTTTGCCTAGTGTGTAATGCATTCAGCTCAGATTTACTGCGGGCCTGTTACCCTGTATTTCATTTAATCACAGGTCCCCTTGTGGCTGCTCTTGTTTTATCTGACACAGAAAGAAAAGTAGGCTCAGAAAGCTAAGTGACTCAACCAGGGCCACACCTGAACTGGGACCTCCTTAAGGGACGTCGGTTGGGTGTCGCCCTAAGATGATAAGGGACACCCACCTCCCCTGCGATAACGCACTCCAGTAGATGAAGCCGGAAGAGAAGCAGAGAACTGAGTACACTTGAAGGCCCTACCCCGACAAGGTCACGACCAGAAAAGGTTCGCGCTCCGGAGTACCACCACACTACGGTGGCCCCGTCGGCGACCTGTGCCCTCACTCAAGATGGCGACTTTGGCGTCAGCGACCTCCTGCCCTTCTCCATCATGGCGGCGGCGGGACCCGCCTCCCTGGGCGCCGGAGTCATGTGACCCACACAATGGCTGAGCGCCTACTCCAGGCTTCCCAGCAACGCCGAGTGAAAGCCATGACGGCCGCCGCGGGTTCGGCGGGCCTCGCAGCGCTACCCCTACTGCTGTGCGCGCTGCTGGTGCCCGGCGGCGCGTACGTGCTGGACGACTCCGACGGGCTGGGCCGGGAGTTCGATGGCATCGGCGCAGTCAGCGGCGGCGGGGTGAGCGGCGGGCGGTAGGATGCGCGGGCGTTCCCCGGGGACGCCCCACAAGCCCCCGCGGCGCAGCCCGGCGTTTCGACGCACTCCAGTCGAGGCCCCACTTTTGGTCGGTGCCCCTCGGCCAGAGATCCGGGCGCCTACAGTGTTGGAAGCGGCGCTTGCTCGGTTTAGATGAACCTATAGAGGCGCTTAGTTTTAATAGAGGAGGATTCGGAGGTCCACCGAGTAAGTGACAGGTGTAGGCAGGGACAAGTCTGGGGTTCGTACTCTCACCCCGGGCAATGGAGCCTGGGCTCTTTTTGCCGCAGAGAGGGCATTCCCGAGGGTCTATCCAGAAATGGCCAGGGAGCCGGGGAGCGTCTCTTCCCAAAAGGATGCCCCACTCCGAGTCGGGGAGTCGGAAGCCTTGGACCACTAGTGCAGGGTGCGATTGGCTAACTTCAGAGGGGCCAGTGCACAATACGTTTTTGTTTGGAGGTGCGACAGGTGCCTCAGGGCCTCTTTAGGAAGGTTACAGTTCAATCTGGGACTGCCCCCCCCCCGCCATGTTTTGTTTTTAATGGCAGGCTATCAGGCTATGCTAGCATCAACTGGTACTCTAGGATTGTTAACTGTTGGGAGGATGTGTTTTGGGAGTCCTCAAGGTCCAAAGTGGGGTGAGTTGCCTACCGGAAAGGTCAGTGCCTCTCTCATTGGTGGCAATTTTTGTGTGCAGAAAGGGGAAAGCATTGGGTCAACAGCCAAGGTGGCTCACCACCTTTATGGTGTGTAAGAATCACCTGGCATGCTTGTTAGAATGCACTCCCCATTCTGACTATAGTTCTGGATGGGGGCCTGATAATCTGCATTTTAACACATACATAAGTTGATTCTCATACTAAGTAGTGAGAGACCTTTTTTCTTTTAAGTAAACTTAATTTTAGAATAGTATAAATTTACAGAAAAGTTTCCAAGACAGTACAGAGTTTCATACACCCTGCAGCCATTATTCTGTTACCAGCATCCAACTTTGATATGGTACATTCGTCACAACCAGTATTATAGCATATGAAAATCCACACTTTGTATTTCTTTAGTAGTTACCTAATGCCTATTTTCTGTTCCAGGATCCCATCCAGAATACCAATTGCATTTAATTGGCATGTGTTAGTCCTCTCTTGGCTGTGACAGTTGGGATGAATGAGTTCCTGTTACAGTGATATTCCATAACATTTACGTGTTGGGAGATGGGAGGGCCATTCCAGCTTTGTGTAAAATTCTGTGGACATAGCTGGTAATTGTCTTAGTTTCCTGGTCATATTGACGGGTGACCTCTAGGCCTGGGAGCTTGCTTTGGAGGTGCGACAGGTGCCTCAGGAGCTTGCTTTAGTAGCATGATTCTTGGTTCTAACAAAATTTACTTCTATCATATGCTCTCTCTCTTAACTTTCTTCCTGTCTTTGTTTTATCCCCTTCCATTGTACCCCAAATCACAACTAGAGCTAATTTTATTTGATGTTAAGGCCTAACTCTTGAATGGGTGGTTGGTTGAGTCAGATGGAGCTTGTATATTCAGATGCATTTCAGAACTAGCTAGACTGCTTGCTTGCTGAATAGATGTTTTCTGCTGACCTCTGCCTACTGATAGCCCGTGTTGTGGCTAGACTGGCCCTTATGGTTCTTTTTATGATTGTAAGATGTCCTCAGCAATAACCATCAGAAAACATGAAAAAAAAAAAAAAAGACTTATTATTCACAGATCCTGGCAAGCACATAGCACACCTGGGGCCATAGAGCAAGGTTGTGGGTTGGGGTGGGGGGAGAGCATGAAGAGTGGGTGCGGGAGCCCCTGGGGTCCTGTTTTATTGCAGGCTCACTCATTGTTTGGATTTAAAAGTTAAGAGGGGGAATTTAAAGTGCAGTAAGAGACAAACCAAGCTGCCTAAATGGTCAGTTATGGAAATCAATCAAGATCTTTAAAACAAAGAAGGCTAGGGTCTCCCCTCTGGGCAGCCCGTCTCCTTATCTAGGTGTGTGGCTGACAATGTGTTTCTTTGAAAAGGCCATTTTTGAAGTAGATGCTTCTTTGAGGAGGATACCCTCAGGCACTTGCCTTACAGAAAAGAAAAAAACTGTCTGGATTTACACTACAGTCTACCTTGATGCTGAGGTATTCCTCAGGTGACCCTGGATAGCTGATAGGTTAAAAGCCAGGGGTAGGGCATGTTGTTACCCAGAAAGTACACATCTAAGTAGGATTATATAGCCCTTCTATAATAATTATACAGTTATCTGAAATCCAATCTGTAGTCATTGTTACAAGATTTAAAGGTCCTGCCATGACACCAGGTCAGTGATCCTGGGGGTCAGGAATGTGTTCACAAATTTGGGTAATATTGTGAAATATTTAAACATCTTTGGCCATCTCATTTAAGTAGCAATCAAATAGGCCTTTCTTATTGTGCTTTCCTGGATTTTTTTTTTTTTTTTACAAGGAATCTCAGCTTGGATTCAGAACTGGGCAATCAAGCCAAGGATTTGCCTTTAGACTTTGCCTAAAATACCTGTAGACTTGGGTGAATTCCTCTCCTTTCAGTGACCCCCAAATATCCTGATGTGTTTGGGCTTCCCAAGAAGTGGCCTTCTTAGTTGCTTGGTAAGGCTGCCAGGAACACTTAAAGGCTTAAAAATAGCCATGTTAAATACCTCATGGGAGTTCATTACAATGCATTTGGCAAAGAACTTTGGTTATTTCTGTGACATGTAACATTCTAAGATAATAGCTAGAATTATAAGTGAGAGAATCATACCAGGACATAGCAGATGTCTAGGAATTTCATATGATTTCTGGAACACTTACATCAATCATATATTCCATACAAATTTAACCTGAAGAAGGTTTCTCATTACTTATTTGACCCTGCTTTCCATGTAGTTCGACATCTCTTTTTTTATAAGGAGAAAGAACAAATCATTTGAGATGTTCCAGGACCCTTGGGAAAAATCTCAAAATTAGTTCAGGGTTTAAAAAGACTTAATTTAGAATTTGATTCTGGGAAATTTGTGAGAAATATCAAAAAAGGTTTTAAAACACTTGATTACAATGGATCATAGATTGCTGTGAAATATTAGTAATCCATTTAAACTTTAACCAAAGTTACAGTTAAAGACTTTATAGGCAAATACAGAAAGCTACATAGTTTATTAAAAAAAAAAAAAGAACTTTAGCTCTCTAAGTAGAGACTTGTTTTCTTAAGTAATCAAAGATGTGATAAAGACAACTTGAAACACAGGAAGTTATTTTGATAAAATACAGAATCTTTATTTCCTAGGCAGATTACTTAAAAGGTAAAGAAAGACCTTGTACAGTCTTATCAAGAACTGATCAGTAGTCCAAGAAAACTGTCCTTTTCGCAGGTGAAAGAAAAATTAAGCTAGTTTCAGAAGTACAGTATTTATTAAAGCTTATTAAAAAATCTTTATAATAAATTATTTCATTTTTAGCCAGCTTGTCTACACAAGATAAAATTTTCACTTATCTTTTTTTTCTTTCTCCTACTTTCTATATCCATTTAGTTTGTTTACTTTAGGACAAAATTACTTTCAACTGCCTTAACAAAAATGCATCTCCATACCTCATACCTTAACTAAAATACATCTTTCCTTGCCTAGAGTTCTCTTATTTCTTGCACTTTTAATTACATATATTGTTAGAATTCTTAACTCTTAGAAACCTTAATTTCTAGTGAAACCAGTGAGTAAGCAGTTGTGAGCTGTTTACTAGCATTCTGTATACTGGCAAATTTATGAATACATTTCATAATTTCTAGAGGCATATGCCTCTTTTTAGGAAAAAAAATAGTAATTTTTCACTATAGGACAGGACATATTTACTAAGAGATCCAGATAGCTTTAGCTTCTCTATTACAAGAAACCAAAAGTAGATAAACTTGTGCTCAGTAATTAGTGTTGCAATATTTCATATTCGGCAGTGTGCTATATATTTATGAATTGTATCATTGAACTGTGCGAAACGCTAAGGTTTCAAGTTACCAAAAATCTCTGGGTAATGTTTTAAGTACACACACCATAAAACATAATTATTGTTGAAAAGTGGATGCCTTGACCTTTGAAGCTTGAGTTAGACATTTGCATTACAAAAAGAAAAGAGCCAACCTTTGTGGCTTACACTAGAATGAATGACCTGGTTTTTAGCTGCTCTGACCTGCTTTGTGTGTGGGGGTGGGGATGTGGGAGGTGTTGGAATGGGGAGAGACAAACCTTTTCCTTAACCCAACTTACTCTTCTTGATTTTTATGCTTTTGTTTTCTGATGTTGTAACCTTACTCCTAGGTGCTGGAGCATATTTCAGGGTAACCTAGACTAATGGGTCAATGTGTGTGTTTTTTACTACAGTCATTCTTCTTTTTATTTTTGTGGTTTAAACCTACAATAGCCAGTATTTCATTAAATGATGACCCGTCTGTTCTCACATCTTTACTTGTGGCATTAAATCCAGTATTTGAACTTGCGAAAAAATGGAAGTCTTCGTTATTTTATATTTATTAACTCAGTTTAAGATTATTAAAATGAGAAGAATGTTGCATAACTCAGAGTAGGAAACTCTTACCTATTTGATAGTGTCCCTGTGTATAGTGCATTTCTCATCTAAGAAGTTTAATAGATAGTGATTGAAGGAAAATGGTTGCAACACTACTTTAGATTTCTGTGTGGAGTCCCTGGTACATAGCAAAGTTTGTGACAGTGTTGCGGAAGATCTGAAGTGACCAAGGAAACTCAAGTGGCACAGGGAAATCAGGGAGAACTCAGCTTTATTACCGCTGGTGGGCTCAGTGGGATCCTTTCCCAAAGGCTGAGCACCCGACTGGGTTAGGGGTGAGTTTTTATGGTTACGGGTGATGGGAGATGGTAATGGGACATTTTTGTGGTCTCAGGGCCTATTGGCCCTCTTCATGTGGAAGTATGTCTATATGGAAGCGTCTCAGGAGAGTGCTAAATCATCCCGGGGGACTTGTTTTTTTCTTTTCTTAACCAAACAGGACAACCATTAGGTCTTTTCTTCTGCTTCAGCAGGAGCAATGGAGAGCAGCGGACAGGAAGGGGGTGGGGCCTGGGGGGTCTCTATCTGCCTCAGCAGTACTGTTTGGAATGTTCTCACTTGTTCTTCCAGTCTGCTGGGGAAGGCAGTATGGGGCAGTAGTTAAGAACGTGGGTTTAAGAGCAGATTGTCAGGGATCCGTTCTGGGCCCTGCCATGTACTGTACTGCCATGGGCAGGTTACTTAACCTCCCAGTGTCTCAGTTTCTTTTCTGGGGAGACTTTGAAACCTCGTGGGTGCATCATGAGAATAGATGTAAAGTGCTTAGGATGGCATCTGGCACATGATTATTCTGGTTAATATCATTCTGTTTCGGGGATTGGGAAGGAGGAAGTTACATGAAAAACTTATTTGGGTATAAAATGTCTGCCATTTATTGAGAGCTTACTGTGTGTCATCTCTTTTGAGAAGGCTTCTTTCCCGGCTGATTGGAAACAGCCCCAGGCCTTTTTCAAGGAGTGTGACTGGTAATTTGTTATTCTTTGATTGTGCATATCAACATTTGGCTATTGTACTCTGAACTGGCTATTGCCATTGACTAATGCTTTTGCATTGATAATGATCTCGGCTTTGCGACAGTGATAGCGTAATGATGTGTGTTTGCTTAAAGTTGGCACTTTCTGTGTTATAGATAGGATTGCATAGAGGCAAAACAACCCCCAAACTGCCAAACACACTGTTCTAATGACATAATTCAGGGTTGGAAGCATTGTTTTCCCTTTGACCAGGGCTGGGTTATAGGGCATATACAGTGTTCATTCACTTAAAGTGCCTATTTCAATTTGTGAGCCTCTACTAGCCTGTAAGCTCTTTGAGAAGAGTGTATTTTTAAAAACGCTTTGTACAATATTTGCCATTTATTGAGAGCTAACTGTGTGCCAGCTGCTGGGCTATGTCCTTTACATACATCTTATTTTCACCTTAGAACAGCTGAAGGAGTTCTAAGAAGTAAGATAGCCTACTTTACAACAGAGTGCCCTTGGTCACATAGCTTATAATCAGGATGCAAGCTTCTGACTCAGAGCCTCCTGTGTGATGTTGCCTGTGCCAGTGCAACCAACAATACCATAAAAGATATTAAATGTTTACTGAATAGAGAATAAATGGGGATATGAACTTGAGTAAGACACAGTCCCTGTCCTTGAGGAACTCAGAGGTGAGACAGAAGTACGGTGATGAGGGTGCAGGGTTAGAACAGTTACAGTAGAAATGTAGACCCGAGGCCAGAGGAGTCCACAGGACTACATCCGATTACTACTACCAACATCAAACTAGTAGGGGGGAGCAGAAGGGGACCTTCCCTGAAGAGGATGCATTGGAGGTGGCCAATTGGGGGTGTGGAATTCATTCCAGACAGAAGAAAGAGAAAAAGTAGTTTGATAAGTCTAGATAGAAAGCATGAGAGTGATACCAGGTGAAGGGTCACAGTCAAATAGTTAAGAGATTTGGGTATAAAATTGACCAATTTGAACTTTATCCTGAAAGCTCTGGGCAGAGGGGAGGCCTTGGCAGGTTTATATAGAATACTTTCATGGTTGGGTTTGTGTTTTGGGAAGATTAATGTGGCAAGAAGTGTGGAGAATAGAATACAGGGAGGCTCTCGGAGGCCTGGGAAATGACTTTTCACCACTCAACTTTCCCAAAGAGCTGGCTAAACATGGGCCTGCTGGGTGGCATGCATCAGCACTATGAAATGTGTTCCTGATTGGATTTGTTTTATTCATACTTTTGAATTTTTTTTTAGGCAACTTCCCGACTTCTAGTAAATTATCCAGAGCCCTATCGTTCCCAAATATTGGATTATCTCTTTAAGGTAATGAGAAAATAATTATTTAATGGCACCTGTGGTATTTTTAAAACTGTGGTGAATTTTAGTGGTAGAATTGATTGCCTTCACAATTCTAGCTTTAAAAAATTACTTTTGGAATAAGTTGCTATTTATTTGAAATTGGTTTTCGCATCAGTAATTGTCTTAATGTGCTTTGTCCTTCTTGGCAGTGAATCACAGTATTAATACTCCTGCTTCTTTCCCCAGCCAAACTTCGGTGCCTCTTTGCATATTCTAAAAGTCGAAATAGGTGGTGATGGGCAGACAACAGGTAGGAGATTTGGGAAATGGGATTGATTTCCTTCAACATTTTAATCTATACTTAAACTTAGGAACTGTGAATTAGAATATAAATGATATCGACATTATTGATGTTGATTATTGCTTATAGATTGTTTCTTATTGTTCCCTTTTTATCCTATTAAAATACATCATAATACTAATTTTTTCTTATAAAAATAGCATTTGGACTTTAGATTGCTTGTTTAGTTGGATTAATCAGTAGTAAACAAACCCACAGTTTATTCAAAAAACTATATTTACTAGACAGAGCATAGAGACACGTAAGTTTTTATTGAGAAGTTCAAAAAAGAAGACTCTTAATGTGGAAAACATGTAGAATGTTATTATGTTATTGGCGTTAAATAAAATAATGTGGCAAACATATAAGTCATCAGTATTTCAGAGGTACAGCTTTTTTCTCTTTCAAAAACAAATTTTTTTTTTTTAAAGATTCTTTAAACTTATTTCTTGGACAGAGAGAGAGATATCACAAGTAGCCAGAGAGGCAGGCAGAGAGAGAGGGGGAAGCAGGCTCCCTGCTGAGCAGAGAGCCCAATGCAGGGCTTGATCCCAGGACCCCCCCCCCCAGTACGTTAAGGCAGAGGCTTAACCCACTGAGCCACTTAGGTGCCCCAAAACAAAATTATTTTTTAACCATTACATTTTTAATCTTCATTGTCACCCTTTTGATTTGGTTTGTGTAGTCCATATAGTCAATTAATGTACAGGAAGAAGAAAATTCTCTTGGTGATAACGTAGCTTATTATTTATAGGCCAGATTCCATTAGAGTGAACTTTACAGTACCATCTGTATACATGTGTTCCTATTGGTGATTTGGGAATAATTTTTGTTAAAGAGATGGCTGTGTGGTGGTATTAATGTTTAATTAATATTGAAAGAAAAAAAATGAAAAAACAAAAGAAACCTCTGTAACACAAACTTCCCCCAAGCTACCATAAGAGGACATGTATTTCCTTGTCCATTCCTTTTATGCAGAATTGGTAATGGCTGGCCTTCTATATTTGCTGGAGTGAAATTAGATGTAGAGATACAGAAGTGGGTAGTTCTTGTGAATCTCATGTTTATCTTCTCAAAGAAAAGGGCAAGGCCCTTCTCCTTATGAGGCCCTTCCTAATGTGGGCTGATGTTTGTGAAATATAACATATGAGGACTGATATCAGCTACCTACGTTGTCACACTGTGGAGGTTAGATAGAATTTTCTTATAGAGGGGAAATGCAGGTATATACTCTTTCCTTTTTTCTGTCAAAGCTCTGTTGCCTTGGTGTCACACGGTGTGCTATAGTCTCAAGGACTGGGGTATGAGAATGGGGCTTAGGAGCCTGGAGATTCACATCAGGGACTGAGAAGCCAGAAGTTGAGCTGATCTGAACTCAGTGTCAAACATGGGGATTTGAAAATCCCAGGAAGACCAGACCAAAGCCTGGGAGAATGTAGTCCTAGGACTTTTCAAATACGTGAATTGATAACACTTCTCTCAAAGCTGCTTTTATAATAGAAAGTTGTGGTTTTGTTTTTCAGGACTTTTATGATACTTAGAGTAATGAAAAAACATGAAATAATATGCTTTGATCATCCATCCTCAAGTTATCTAAGATCATTCTTACTTGCCCCATGTCAGGATTGGAACCAGAATATGTCTTCTCTGAAATGTGTGTATGTATAGGGGATAGTGACCCTATGAAACCATTAATGGTGGTTTCCTTTCTCTTTTTGCTCTCTCCCCTGCAGATGGTACTGAACCCTCTCACATGCACTATGCATTAGATGAGAATTATTTCCGAGGATATGAGTGGTGGTTAATGAAGGAAGCTAAGAAGCGGAACCCTGATATTATACTCATGGGTAAGAAGTGAAGTTTGCCATGCTTTTGCAGTCTGTTTAACTTTCAGATTCTGAATTCTGTGTGTGGAGTCACTGTTAATATTGAAGTACTAATAATGTTGTCAATACCAGCATTATTGTACTAGCAGCAAAACATGGGTCAGACTTGGTCCTTTCTTTGCCCTTAGATACTATGTCTGCTCTCTATGTGTAATACCACTGCAGTGAGGCATTACTCTTCCCATCTACAGAAGCAGTTGAGGCTTAGGTTATGCCACTGACTTAAGGTCAGGTAATTAGTAAATGGCAAAATCAGATATAGAACCTAATTCCATTCTGGTCGTTTTTGCGACGCTAAACTCTTATCCTCAACAAAATTTCTTTTTTTTTTTTTTTTCTTAACAGAATTTCTCATCAAAATTTGTAAAAGGGCAGTACTATCTAGAAAATTATATATTAGGTACAGTAGTGTATACTAACTATTTATAAAATTATAATTATGATTTGTAATTATATAATTCATATAAATTATGTATGAAATAATTTATATAAATTATAAAATTATTTATAAAATTATGCATTACATACAGTAGTAGACCCCATTTCTAGAAGAGGTACAGCAACGTGATGGTCACTGTTCTAGGCATTGGGGATACCAAGCAATCTAGCCCCTAATTCCCGCTTAAGTGGAGCTTAAGTTCTAGTAGCAGGATCATTGGATTTCTCAAATAGGACTACTGTATTTATTTTACAGTTCTCATGTATTAATGCACAGACTCGTAAGATATTGTAAACATACCCAGTGATGGCATAAGTCATCATTTGAAATGAATTTGATTTTTCGAAACAGGCTTCCACATCTGGTCTGTGTCAGACCAATGAGATCCATTTTTTAGGATTTAATTTTAGGTTATTTTAAAAATCATTTCAACAATTGAATTAAAGGACAAGCATAAGTTTTTCAAAATTAAAAAAATGAGGAGTTGGTGTGTTCTTTCAAAATGGTCTTTTGTAAGAGATTCCAGAAATGTTTGGAGCAGTTAAAAAAAAAAAGAAAAAAAAGGAGCATCATTGACTTCAGCACCATTGGGCTGCTTTCAAGGTCAGTTCTCATTTAAATGTAGAAAATCTGGCATGCTGAACCATGTTCTAACAAAGACTTACACATGCTGGGCCTTTTGAATGTATTTGGCATTTCATTGTTCTAAAATGTTCCAGTATTTTAATGTCACATTTCTTATGGAATACACACTGAGGCATTCCTCCTGAATTTAGAAAAATTAGCATTTTGTTCTTTTGTTTATTTTGATTTTTTTCATGGTGAACTAGGTTGGTGATATAAACAGTTGAGGAACTTAACTGTTGAACTTATTTTGATATATTAGTAACAGAATTAGGATTTAGAATTGTAATTAGTACTTCTTGACTATTCTCATTTTCTTAAAAATAATAATTAAGGCATTGGAAGAATGTGGGTTATTTCGTGTAAATCATACCACAGAGGCATGCTTTCCTATTGAATCGTTGGCATTTATACTGATACGATGACAAACTAGTTTTGCTGAATTTGATTATCTGACTAATTAGTATTTTAAGGAGGCTTAAGTTTTTAGAAGTTGTACTAGTGAATGTGGAATTTGTATTATACTTAACCTGTAGGAATGGTTAGGCATTTGATTTGACTTCAGAGGAAAGAAATTGAATATTAAATATCCCTGTAGCAGGCAGTGGACATGTTAAATTAAATTCTATGTTACATTTCTTTCTACTGGTAAGTGTCTTTGAGAAAGTGTTTTTATTTCTTTTTCTTGAAAGAGCATTTGGAGTTATGGAGGCAATTCTAGGGATCGGTAAGGAGTTGCTGAGTTCATAAACTGGAAGGGATTTTGAGAATTTGTGCACGGTGTATAATCTTTAAGAAGATCTGTATTTAGAAGAAAAAAATCTGTATTGACTTTTTGCTTAACCTGTGTTCTTCTAGGTTTCTTTTGCTTTGTTTCTAGTGGGGCCAGCATGGGTATGCCCACTCCACGTTTACCCTTTTCTGTCTTCAGGGTTGCCGTGGTCGTTCCCTGGATGGCTGGGAAAACATTACAACTGGCCTTACGTAAATCTTCAGCTGACTGCCTACTACGTCATGACCTGGATTGTGGGCGCCAAGCACTATCATGATTTAGATATTGATTACATTGGGGTTAGTAATGTGTTTAAAACTTGATTAACTTTTGGACATTTATTTGTAATTTTTTAAAGTAATTTGATTGTGTGGCATTTTGTTGGCTGACTGTTTTGTGTCATGAGACTAATTTGTTTTATTGGCATCTGATAACAAATTAACTACATGTGACCTTTTATTCCTCCTCTTTGCCCATTCAAATTCTAACCCCTTTTGAAAACTACTAAGTATATATTACCTTTTCTGAGCTACCTTTCTTTTTATTTTTAATTTTGATTTTGATATCACCCCAACTCATGTTCTCCTTCTTAAAAGCTTTCCCTAGTTTCTCTAGTCATCAAAAATACTGTGTTTATCATACAGTTCAATGATTAATCTCATTTTGTTCTATGAATCTTCTATTGTCCTAAATCAGGGGGTGGCAGACTTTTTCTTAGTGTGTCAGAGAGTAAATATTTTAGGTTTTGTGGGTCAAAAGGCAATGTTAAGGCTATTCTGTAGGTAATTATGTAGCCATTTAAAATGTAACCATTTACAACTGTAAAAACCACTTTTGGCTCTCAGGTGGTAAAAAATACAAATGGTGGGTGGGCTCGATTTGGCAGGCTGGCTAAAATCTGCTTACCCTTATCTTAAACTGTTATTTAACACCTTCTAATGATTGAAAAAATATAGAAATAATGTCTTTCCAACTGGTCTGTTGGCAGGCTGGAGGCATCGTACCTCACAGAGCCTCACATATACACATAGTGGTCTCTGTACATGTTTGCTTATAAATACATCATCTGTTAAAACTGATTTTAAAAGCACTTATGCAATTGGCAAGCAATTATTGAGTTCCTCCTATCTTGTAGGAACTGTGACTGTTATGTTCTAGGGATACTAAGATGAGTAAGCCCTTAAGGAGGTTAGTGAGAGAGGTAGAAACTGGGACAGATAAACTGTATATCACAGGAGAGAGAACATGAGGATGGACTAAGGGCTGTAGGGAGTCAGAAGCAAGAATATACTTGTTTTTTGTTATCCTTCTCCAAATTATAATTGAAAATTAGTTTGAGAACTTTAAATGTCATGGTATTTTTAATCTGTAGTGAAACTAAATGTAGGTTTGGATCTAAATAACATTTTCTTTTATGGTGAAGTCACACTTAGAAAATGTTTCGGGTAAAGAATGGGTAATTCACATCTCTTTTAGACTCACAGGCTTTGGTGAGGAGCTTCTTTCATAAGAAGTACTTTACTGTATCACAAGAGTAAAATGAGTTATATATAGTGCCTAGACTCAAGGTTATCTCTGTTATTAACAGTTTTCTTAGCTCCAAAACAAATGTCATGGAAATTCTTTTTCAGTTCTAAAACTTCATTCCCCCTGATTCTAAACCGAGAGCTGTGCATCTTCCTTTTGTTTATCCTCGTTAAGAATTTGCCTTTGTGATATAGCACATCATGTGGGCTAAAAAATAAATCACTTCTACAGTTTACTTATTAATACTTGGGTAATTTAGGTGTGCTGGTAAGATCTTGTAAGAATTATTACAGCATTCCCTGTGTCTGCTAGGTCTCCAGTGCCTAATAAGAGTCCCTGCACACTTTACATTAACAATGTGTGTTTCTTGAATGATTGAATGGATATTCCAGTTTTAGAAATCCTTGGAATGGGGCACGTGGACGACTCAGTCAGTTAAGACTCCAATTCTTGATTTCAGCTCATGTGATCTCAGGGCTCTGGGATTGAGCCCCATGTCAGGTTCCATGCTTAGCAGGGAGTCTGCTTGAGGATTTCTCTCCCTCCCCTCTTCCTCTGCTTGCCCTCTCTCTAAAAGAAATAAAGATTAAAATAAAAAGAAATCACTGGAATAAATGACTATTTAAAAATACCCACCAAATATTCAAGGTTTTAAAAGATAATATTTTAATTTTAACTTTCTGACCTTTAACTTTCATTTGGACTGTTTGACTTTCTGTTTTGCAGATCTGGAATGAGAGGTCATTTGACATCAATTATATCAAGGTCTGTACAACTATAAAATCTTTTTATCTTAAAGTTATTAGTAAATAATTTTCTATGGTCCCATGGAAATTAGTAGAAACACTGTTTTTTACAGTACAGATACTTGTTTTGCTAGTTGTGATATAAAATTCAAGCAAAAGCTTAATCATACTTAAATTCCTGATTAAAGCATAGATAATTCCTTGTGAACCCCAAATTTCCTTTGTCTGAAGACTTGTGTTGAATTTTCATATTTTAAAATTTATTATTTGTGGAATTATGATAATCATTATAAAAACAATACATCATGGTAGACTTTTAGGACTTAAAGAAATGTAGCTTTTTTTTTTCATTGCCAACTGAGAAAAGGAGGCAAACCTTAAAAAGAACAAAGACCTTTATTTGGGGTGTCAGAATTGCAACTTGGGGAGCACAGGTTCTGGAGTAACCAAAAGAGTGTCCTGCCCTGGTGGGGAGGGCAAGGGGTTTTTGTGACAAAGAAGGAAGAGGTAATTCCATGATGTAGATAAAGAAGAGAAAACACTGCTAATTTGGGGCTGACCGGCTGATATTTCTGATAACTCTCTCATTGATTATTTTATTGGTGCTATCACAAACAAAACTGTCCCTGGAATGTATTAATTAAGTTTATTGTCCTCATATGTTCTGAATGCCAGTTGTTCTGTTGAAATATTATGAGGAATTGCCTATAGCACTCTTGCCACTTCTGGCCCAGGTCAAGAGTTCATCTCTTGGAAAGGAAGTCTCTTCTGGCCAGAAATTTTATACAGTTCCACATCTTACATCAAAATTTCTCATATATAGTCTCATGGTTATTTTCTTTGGAATGCCTGTTACATTGGAATGTTCCATGTGTTTCTCTCCGTGATTAGCAAATAGGTAACATTTGCCAAGTGTGTTTCTTGGGGTCGCTTTTCCTAGTTATTTATCTCCATTTCATTCTTACTACCTTCTTTATTAGGTAATTACTATTATTGCTGTTTTTCAGGAAAGGAAAAACAGAATAAGTCCTCTGTCACTGGGAAACTAATGGCAGTTTAACTTTTCAGGTGGAGGTAGTCTGGTTTGCTTTCCAGTTCTTTTGTCTTGTGTTTGCTCCAAAAAACATGGTTTTGTGGTTATATTTTGTTTGGGCTTTAAAAAAAATTCTTTAAGTGTGTTGTGTGTTTAAGCAGGTAATATCCACTCAATTTTTTTCAATTTATTCATTTATTCCATCAGCAAGCATTGACTCAACACCGGGGGGTGTCAGGCATTCCGCCCATGCTTAAAAGACAAGGACACAAAATACTATTGCTGCCCAAAAGGACTTCACATTTGAGGGCTATAGTCGTGCATAGACAATGAAAATAGCAGAATAATGCCCATGCAGGGTTGTCAGAAGGTACAGAGTGGACATTGACCCTTCTGCCTAGGCGGATTAGGGAATGCTGTTAGAGAAGGTGACCTGTGGTTAGAATCTTCAAGGTGGGATGGGTAGGAACTCCCCTGGTTGTTAGGGCAGGGGCAGGACATCGCCAAGAAATGATGATTGAGAGTAAAGAGATTTGGGGGAAGAGCAAGGGTGAAAGAGTAGACAAGTGGGAACTCTGAGCCTCGAGTAGGCTTTGGTGATCGTCAGGGGACAGGCATGCTTTAATCTGGAGCTGTGGGGTTTGGTGGGGTGGCTTGCAGCCAGGTCCGTGTTAGTCAGGGTCACCTCCAGGCTACAGGCATTATCAGTGAAGTGAGATGTGGTGGAGGGGGCATTGTGGGGGCTGTGGGAGGTGGGGCAGTGGAGCTGGTATAAGATGGAAGCACAGGGTTGTTCCTCAAAGTTGTGACTTCTGTGAGCGCAGGGCTACTGAGAGCATCAAGAGCCCAGGGTGGAAGCCACCTTCCTGCGTGTGTTCTGTGTGACCCTGCAGTTGGGGGTGGCTTCATGACAGGGTCCCAAAGGTGAAGGTGGGGAACTTTTTTATCTACCCAGATTTGACATTTCACGGCCTGTGTTTTTCCTCATGATTATACATGTGCTTCTCTAGTTGTGTTTATTTCATTTGAAGGAAGCATTGGAAACAGTAGAATCCGGTTTCCATTTTCTTTTAAACTAATGATCTGCATATATGGTGGTGGTTTACTTAATTTTTTTTTTTTTTTAACTATTATGAGTCTGTTGTTGATTCCATTAAACTCAGAGGGAGAATCCCTCTAAGGCATTTTTACCTCTTGTTTTTTTTCTTTTTACATTCCCATGAAGTAGGTTATCTTAATGATAATGCTTTATATTTTCTATAGGAGACACGTTTCTATTGAGAAATAATATTGATACTATTATCCAGGATGCTGATTTTCAAAGGTTCTTCAGCTATTGTGGTTGTAATTCAACAGCTGAAAACTCATTTGTAAACTTTCCTGCGTTCTCTTTCTCTCTCTGAAAGGTGTTAAGAAGAATGCTGAACTATCAAGGTCTCGATCGAGTGAAAATCATAGCAAGTGACAATCTCTGGGAGCCCATTTCTGCTTCTATGTTGCTGGACTCAGAGCTCCTGGAGGTGATTGATGTTATAGGGTAAGGAAGGTTTTGATTTGAAAGCTTATCAGTTTCTGGTTGCTTGCTTTCAATACTTGACTGTACCTTTGTTTTTGCTTTTCCTTCCCACTTGATTACATTTTCAGAGGGAGCTTTCTTGTACTTACTTAACTAAAACACGTGTGACTACTGTCTCATTCCTTTCCCTTTGAAATGTATGCCCGGTTGACCCTTGAACAGCACAGGTATGAACTGAGCCAGTCCACTTATGTGTGGAATTTTTACATTACTGTAAATGTATTTTCTCTTCCTTGTGATTTTCTTAATAACATTTTCTTTTCTCCAGCTTCCTTTACGGTAAGGATACAGTATGTAACACATAGAACATAAAAAATATGTGTTAATCAACTATTTATGCTATTGGTCTTCTGGTCAACAGGCTATTAGTAATTACGTTTTTGGGGAGTCCAAGATTATATTCAGATTTTCAGATGCACATGGTTGGGGGGGGTCTTGGCACATTATTTGAGGGTCACCTGTAGTTTGGAATCTTTCTATAACAATGAAATGTATCAATACTTTTCAAGAAATGTGTTAATGTTTGGAGTAATGAAACATGGCTTTGTTTCAATTAAGGGACAGAGTAGTATTTAAATTTTAGAAGTTATGAAAGACAGACTTCCTGTGTTGTGCGTTATTCCATGAATAAACACTTCATGTAAATGGCACAGCTCATCACTGACCATGGCTCTTGTCATGTTTCCTTAGCAGGCTGGCTTTGACCCTGCTCTTTAGTCTAGTTTTGCCAGTCAGTCCTTTGGGCCTTGGCCTTCCTGAGTTCTAGTAATTTTTTTCTGTCTTTTTAAAAATTTTTTTCCAGTTTTATTGAGAAATAATTGATATATAGCACCCTATAACTTTAAGGTATAGGGCATGATGATTTGATTTACATATATGTGAGAAAATTACCATGATAGGTTTAGTTAACATCCATCATCTCATATAGATACAGTCAAAAGAAAAGGAAATATGATTTCTCTTTATGATGAGAGCTCCTAGGACCTACTTTCTTAATAACTTTACTATGTGTCCCACAGCATTGGTCATTATAGGCCTCATGCTATATAGCACATCCCTAGTACTTATTTATCTTATAACTGTAATTTTGTGCCTTTTGACCATCTTCCTCCAATTTCCTCTTCTTGTACCCCTCACCTACCAGTATTTTTTTAAGTGAATTTCAATTGTTTGTTGTGATGATATATATAAACTTTTTAAAATAGAATACACATATGTATGGAATGCACTCTTCATTCACTGCGAAGACTGCTTGATCTACATGTGCCTATTCTTTTTAAATGAAGTATTTTGAATGTATATGACGTAGGCAGAATAATATAATGAATCTCCTGGTTCCTGTAACTCAGCCTCCATAACTGTGACCCCAGGGCCAGTTCTCCATCCATATCCTGTCCATTCTGTTACCTGAAACTGGCTTCGCTTCTTTTGATGTGTGTGGAGCCAAAAGACACAACCAAGCCAGAGAATGACAAGGAAGGGTTTTACTTGCAACAAGTAAAGGAGAACACCAGGAATGTTTCCAAAGCAGGGTCTCCTTGAACAACAAAACTGAGGAAGTTTTAGCTGATGCTCAGTGGGGCATTCAGCATGTAATGGGGGCAGAAGTCATCTTAAAGTGACAGAGTCCAAGTCATAAGGGTCAGCATCACCAGTTCCTGGTATCTGAGGACTCAAAACAGTCCAGATTCTTCAAAGATAGCTCAAGAATGTGCGTCAGGTCAGTCTTTATTTTTAAACCAGCACTGGAAGATTTACTACTGATTTATTGTTCCTGATATGATTAGGTTATCTCCTAGCCTGATAGTGGCTGTTTGTGCTTATATATTTTGGTTCCCTTAAAATTGTTATCTACCGGGACCTGTTGTTCTGTAATTTCAACATATCTCAGGAAGTTCTGCAAAAAATGTGCTTTGGGCAAGTAGTGCCAGTCAGGCATAGATGGCAAGATGGCTGGGGCCCAAGATGACATTTCTCATGTCAAGAAAGCTTGTCTTTCTTTTTCTGAGGGCCCCTAGCTCTTTCTGCTTACAGTTTCTCTTCTTCCTCCCACATTATTCTGAAGCAAATCCCACACAGTACGTTATTTCTTCCATAAAAATTTTACCATGCATCTTTAAATATTTCTTTTTTTTTTTTTTACCATAAACAATACCAATATAACATCCAAAAATGTAACAGTTTCTTGATATTATCAAGTATTTGTTCCTGTTATTTTATAGCTTTAATTGAATCTGGATCCAATTTAGTTTCATACATTGTGATTGGTTGATGTTTAAGTCTCTTCTGATTTTTTCGGTTCCTGCCCCATCTTTTTTTTTTAAGATTTTATTTATTTATTTGACAAAGAAAGTACAAGCAGGGGGAGAAGCAGGGAGAGGGAGAAGCAGGCTCCCTACTGAGCAGAGAGCCCAGTGTAAGGCTCAATCCCAGGATCCTGGGATCATGACCTGAGCTGAAGGCAGACGCTTAACTGACTGAGCCACCCAGGCACCCCACTGCCCCATCTTTTTATTTCCTTTCATTTGTCAAATAAACGGATTGTTTGTCCTGTAAAGTTTCTCACAGTCTGGGATTTAATAGTTTAATCCTTGCAATTTAGTTTAACCTGCCCATCTGTTCTGTTTCTAGTTGGAAATTGACAGAAGCATTATTAGGTTAGATTTAGGCTTATTTATTTGTTTACTTACTTATTTTTGGCAAGAAAAGGAAGATGTATTTAAACATTTCATACATTGAAATTAGAATATAGTTTTTTGCCTTTATTGTTAAAACTTTCATAAGCAGCTCAAGTCTTGAGGGGAAAACAAAGTTGTATTGATTTTTTAATATATTTGTCTAGGAAAAAATATTTGAATGAAGCTATGGATTTTGCTGTGTCTTCATGAAAAAGTTAGTTGTTTAATTCATTGTATCTTTATTGATATGGGCATCTGATAAAGCAAATATTCCTTTGAGGACTGCTTTAGCTCTGTTTTATTTTCTCATTTCATTGCACTGTGGTCATTTAATGCCGAATGTATTTTAAAATTTTTTCTCAAAAACTTTCCCAGAAGCTTCTTTTTGTCTTATTATATTAGGATATATTTTTTATCAGGATATAAAGGTTGAGTGTGTATTATCTACCTTAGTGATTGCATTGTGTAGATATTCTGTATCCTAATTATTTTGTTCACTTGAACTATCCAGGGTTACCCAGAGTATTAGTTTCCTCTCACTTGTGGGTTTTAGTTACATGCAGTTCATGCTTTTGAAAGTTGCTCTGTGTTATGTTACAGGTATTAATGTCTTACCTTATCATCTTATCTTTGAACTGTTGACATTAGAAAATGTCATTCTTTGGGGTACCTGGCTGGCTCGGGAGGAAGAACATGTGACTTTTGATCTTGGGATCATGAGTTTGAGCTCTAAGTTGGGTGCAGAGGTGACAAAAAAAAAAAAAACCCCGAAAAGGAAAGAAAATGTCATTCTTTGCCTCATTATGCTTCTTGGTATGAATTTTGCTTTGCCTATGACTAAGAAGGAGACCTCTGCTTTCTTTTCATTTATATTTGCGTGAACTATCTTTGCCCATACTTTCATCCTTCACCTCTTGACGTTCTTTCTTTTTATGTGTGTGGCTTGCATAAAGCATAGATTTAGATTTTGCTTTTTTCGCTGCTCTAAAAATCTTCTGATTTTAATGCTTGGTTTAAACGCGTTTGTACTTAAAGATATAATTGAAACCATATATAATTAATGATATGATATACTCTATATTGTCTTATTATTTGATTATTTATATTATGTATATACCAAAACAAAATCTTGCTATGTGATTTTTTTTCTTTGCTCTTTTTGAAGGAGGTTTGTTACTTAGCCAGGTTTGATTTTCGATTCTATGGATTGCATTTATACTGATACCTTTATACCAGTGGTTCTCAGCTGGGGATAATGTGCCTCCCAGGGAACATTGGATAATGCCTGGAAATATTTGTGATTGTACTGTCATGATGGGTGGAGGTTAGAGATGTTTCTAAGTATCCTCCCAAGCACAGGATAAGTTCCCCACAACAAAGGATTATCCTGCCAAAATATCAATAGTGCTGTAATTGAGAAAATGTTCATGCTAAGAACTCTTAGTTCCTTTTCTCTGTAGTTATTATGTGTTGGTTTACTATAAGCAGTGTGAAACTTATTTCATAACTTCCTCTTTCTTGCCTTCTCATTCCTACAGTGGAATTTTAATTACCAGAATTTCTTAATCTTTGTACTCTTACATGACCTCTATTAAAGAGGTCTCTATTCTCTTGATTTGTCAGCTGCAGGCTGTAGCCTTCAACTCCAAGCTGGTTGGCGGACTTCGTTTACATTTCATTTTCTTTCTTCCTCCTCCTATCTTGCATCTACTATATTAGTTACACGTTATCAGAACATGTAACATTTGGGCACCAGGTGGCTCAGTCGGTTAAGTGTCGACTTCAGCTCTGGCTGTGATCTCAGGGCTCTGGGTTGGAGTCCCATGTCAGGCTTCCTGCTCAGGGGGGAGTCTGCTTCTCTGCGCTTCTGTTGGCTCATGCATTCTCTCTATCTAAAACAACAACAACAACAACAAAAAAACCCATATAATATTTGTGTACTAAATTACTCTTTCTTTTAGTCTAGTTCTACCATTAAGCATATGCAGTGTCCACCTTCAGGTCTTTTGCTGAAGTTTTTTCCTTAGATTCTTGGGTGTCAGAAGCTTAATATTTGTCATATTTTTCATGAAGTGCTAATGGAAACAATATTTCTTGATCTCTTACATGTTTATTAATTCTTCATCTTTGGCCTTTATACTTGAAGTTTGGCTGGATATAAACTCCCTGACTCACATTTTCTTAATCCTTGAATGTCATAAAATTTACTCTGTTGGTTATTCACATAAAATGTTGCTGTTGAGAATTCTGATGCTAGACTCTTTTCTTTCTTTCTTTTTTGGTTGTTGTTTCCCACCTCTCTTGGACCTCTCACTTGCCCTAATGCAGGAGCAGCTGCTAGTGGTCTACCAAAACCTATCCTGTTCTTCCTGGGCCCAAGGCAAGACTCTCAGCATTCTTTGCAATTAAGATAGGACAATAAGATTAAGTTTCTGGTGCTGAAATGAGAGCACAATTGATAAGTAACACCTGAGGATTTATCTGTAGGATATTGGGTACATTCCCTTCTGCCCCTTTTCCTTCCTGCTGGCTGAAATCTGAGGCAACCATTTGACCAAGAAGAAAATGTAAGTGCCATTTCCACCAACCTTGATTCTCAACTTGGGATGATTATATGGAAGTAAAATATACTCTTTTTCTTCATGCCACTACATTCTTTGTAGTCTCAGGCCTCTAAACAGTATTTCCTGTTTTTTGTGTAAGCATTCTATTTTGCTCCTGGAATTCCTTATCTTTGCAGAATGGAAATAATAGAAAAAGCCTCATATTAGTTAATGAAACTGTCTCCAAGAATAGCAAATATCCTTTTGTAGGTATGCTTATCTTATATTCCAGTAAAAGGAATTAGTTCTATTTCCATGGTGGGATAATTGAAACTATATCCTGGCTTCTTGGATCATCTGAACTGTGTCAGACATCTCCATCTCTAGCTTCCATATGTTAGGATATTATTTAAATTGTTTTAAATTATTTTCATAGACCAAAACAGAATGTGGTTAAAGCCAGATAGATGCTTATTTCTTGCGTAAAAGTACAAAACAGTATATAGGAAGATTGAGCAACTCTGTTCTACAAAGTACCCTTTGGTCTTGTGGTTCTGCCATTCTCAAGTGTGTTATCCTTGATTAAACTTATTTTTTTCTTCCTTGTAAATGACTTGGCACAATTCCTGTATATTCAAAGAATATTTTTCTTTCTTTTTTTTTTTTTTTAAGATTTTTATTTATTTATTTGACAGACAGAGATCACAAGTAGGCAGAGAGGTAGGCAGAGAGAGAGGAGGAAGCAGGCTCCCTGCTGAACAGAGAGCCTGATGCGGGGCTAGAGCCCGATGAGGGGCTCGATCCCAGGACTTCAGGATCATGACCTGAGCGGAAGGCAGAGGCTTCGACCCACTGAGCCACCCAAGTGCTCCAAGAATATTTTTCTTTAACTTTTAAATCTAGTAGTTATATACTCTTCAACATTTCCAGTACATATTATATGCTTTTTCACTGTCTGTATTTAAGTGTTTTCTTATTTCAATAAGATTGAAACTTAAATCCATTTTTTAAAAAAGATTTTATTTATTTGACAGACAGAGATCACAAGTAGGCAGAGAGGCAGGCAGAGAGAGAGGGGGAAGCAGGCTCTCTGCTGAGCTGGATCCCAGGACCCTGGGATCGTGACCTGAGCTGAAGGCAGAGGCTTTAACCCACTGAGCCACCCAGGCGCCCCAGGGTTTACTTAAATCTTAATTTAAGTAATTATCCTGCTCCATTGCTTTGTTTTCTTTTTAGAATACCCACTAATGCATTTTGGATCTTGTTTGCATATTGCCTTTGTTCTCTGTTTCTCTTAAACCATTGTTATCTCTTTATTTCTGTTTGGTTCTCTATAATTTTATCCTTGCTATCCTCTATTTTCCTTATTGTGTTTTCCACAGTGTCTATTCTATCTTGTGTTTCTTTTTCCTTTCTTCATTTCTAAGATGTGTTTTTTATTTTAATTTATTTATTTATTTTTTTCAAAGATTTTATTCATTTGACAGAGATCACAAGTAAGCAGAGACAGGCAGAGAGAGAAGGGGAAGCAGGCTCCCCGCTGAGCAGAGAGCCTGATGCGGGGCTCGATCCCAGGACCCTGAGATCATGACCTGAGCCGAAGGCAGAGGCTTATTAACCCACTGAGCCACCCAGTCGCCCCTAAAATGTGTTTTTTATAATAATTCTAGAATTCTCTCATTTTAGTTTCCTATACCTCTGTTGTCTAACAATCTCATCTCCTTAAACATTTTTTAACAAAGGATACCATACATATATACACCTACCAACATGCATATATAAAAGTGTATAAATCATAAGAATATGGCATAATGAATTGTCACAAAGTAAACATAACTGCATCAGCACTACCCAGGTCAAGAAATAGAAAATTACCAGTATCTGAGCAACTCTTCCCTTGGAAAGTTTTCTAATCATTGGCCTCTCCTCTGGTCCCAAAGGCAACTGCTGATGTTAGCCCTAACACTGTAGACTGATTTTCCTTGTTGAAAACTTTATTTAGAGGGCATGTGATGTGATGAGAACTGGGTGTTATATTCAACTGATGAACTACTGAACTCTACATCTGAAAGTAATGATGTACTATATGTTGGCTAATTGATTTTATTTTTATTTATTTATTTTTTAAATTATGATATGTTAGTCA
Organism: Taxidea taxus jeffersonii; assembly: GCA_003697995.1. NCBI lineage: Eukaryota > Metazoa > Chordata > Mammalia > Carnivora > Mustelidae > Taxidea > Taxidea taxus. The sequence continues at coordinate 133,654 of ML103908.1, forward strand.
TCATACAGTACATCATTAGTTTTTGACATAGTGTTCCATGATTCATTGTTTTTGTATAACACCCAGTACGCCACGCAATACGTGTCCTCCTTAATACCCATCCCTGGTGTAACCATTCCCCCCACTCTCCTCCCCTCTAAAACCCTCAGTTTGTTTCTTGGAGTCCATAGTCTCTCATGGTTCGTCTCCCCCTCTGATTTCCGCGCCCCCCTTCATTTTCCCCTTCCTTTTCCTAATGCCCTTTGTGCTATTCCTATGTTCCACAAAGAAGTGAAATCATATGATAATTAACTTTCTCTGCTTGCCTTATTTCACTCAGCATAATCTCCTCCAGTCTTGTCCATGTTGACACAAAAGTTAGGTATTCATCCTTTCTGATGACTGAGTAATATTCCATTGTATATGTGGACCACATCTTCTTTATCCATTCGTCTGTTGAAAGGCATCTTGGCTCCTTCCACACTTTGACTGTTGTGGACATTGCTGCTATGAACATTGGAGTGCATATGGCCCTTCTTTTCACTGCATCTGTATCTTTGGGGATAAATACTCAGTAGTGCAATTGCTGGGTCGTAAGGTAGCTCTATTTTTAACTTTTTGAGGAGCCCCCACACTGTTTTCCAAAGTGGCTGTACCAACTTGCCTTCCTACCAACAGTGTAAGAGGGTTCCCCTTTCTCCACGACCTCTCCAACATTTGTTGTTTCTTGTCTTGTCAATTTTTGCCATTCTATTGGTGTAAGGTGGTATCAATATGGTTTTGATTTGAATTTCCCTGATGGCTAATGACAATGAATGGTTTTTCATGTGTCTGTGTAGCTAATTGATTTTATTTTTTAATTTAAGATTTTTAAAAAAGATTTTGTGTATATATTTGACAGAGAGGGTGACAAGAGAGAGGGAACACAAGTAGAGAGGGTGTGAGAGTTAAAACAGGCTTCCTGCTGGGCAGGGAGCCCAGTATGGGGCTCTGTCCCAGGGTCCTGGGATCATGACCTGAGTGAAGGCAGGTGCTTAACGACTGAGCCACGTAGGCATCCTTGGCTAATTGATTTGAAATTAAAAAAACTTTATTTACATGGCATCATAGAGGGGCACCTGGGTGGCTCAGTCAGTTGAGCATCTGCCTTCGACTCAGGTCATGATCCCAGGGTCCTGGATGGAGCCCTGCATCAGGCTCCCTGCTCAGTGGGCCGTCTGCTTCTCCTTCTCCCTCTGCCTCTCCCCGTTGGCTTGTGCTCTCTCTCACTCATTCTCTATCTCTCAAATAAATAAATAAAATCTTAAAAAAAATGGCATCATTGAGTATTATTTTGGTTAGCATTGTATTCTTGAGATTAACTCTTATTGCCAGGTATAGACATGGTTCCTTTTAATTCCTGTTTTGCATTCAGTTGTAGGAATAAGTCACAATTTATCCAGCTGTTCTTTGTTAGTGGTCATTTGGATTGTTTCAAAATTCAGGTTATTGTGGAATAATGAGATTTTGTTCAGGAGTTCTTCATTCTCTGGCTGCCCCCTCCCTAGGAAGTGTAGATCTCCTTGCCATCTTCACATTGTAGTTGGCCTACGCTGTGGAAGCTCCTGTTTTGTAGTCATAGTGCCCTCTGGGGTCTGCTCCTTCTGGGCCCGATTCTCCTTATTGCCTAACTGTTGTCTCTTCCTCATGCTGAGAGTATACCTGTCTTCATCAGTGTGACTTCCGTCAGGCAGCTTGTCCTCTTAGTGAGGCTCTACCATTCCCAATAGGATTGTTGGCTACGTATTTCTGAAACGGTGAAGAGTTTAGACCTGGTATCCTTTGGTACCACTAGCCACAGTTAGCTAAGGGGCACCTGAAACGTGGCTAGTCTGAATTTAGGTATGTTGTAAGTGTAAAGTAGACACTGGTTTTTAAAGATTTGATATTTAAAAAATGTAAAATGTTACTAGTTTTTTATGTTGACTACATGTTGAATGATAGTATTTTAGAAACATTGGGTTAAACAAAGTATATCAGGAAAATTTCCCTTTTCCTTTGTTTAAATGCGGCTGCTACAAAATTTAAAATTATACTCATGTTGCTCACCTCATATTTCTGTTGGTTTAAACTGTCAATAGTATTGTGCTTGGATCTCTTAGTTATCTGTAACTTTAAAAGAGATACTTTTTTAGATTATAAAAATAATTCATCAATACCATGCAGCCATCAAAAGAAATGAAATCTTGCCATTTGCGACGACATGGATGGAACTAGAGGGTATTATGCTTAGTGAAATAAGTCAGTCAGAGAAAGACAACTATCATATGATCTCCCTGATATGAGGAAGTGGAGATGCAACGGGGGTGGGGGTTAAGGGGGTAGGAAAAGAATAAATGAAACAAGATGGGATCGGGAGGGAGACAAACCAAGGGAGACTCTTAATGTCATAAAACAAACTGAGGGGGGGGGGGGGGAGGGGTGTTGGGAGAGGGTGGTGGGGTTACATTATATGTTTAAATAAAAAATAAAAAAAATAATTCATCACTATAGAAAATTTCGAAAAGGTAGAAACTTGTAAAGATGGAACTTACTCAGAATCCTAAAATCTGGAGATCATTAGTAACACAATAGCATATTACTTTCCAGGCTTTCACTTTCTTTCCTTTTTTTTTTCTTTTTAGATGTATTAATTTGTTTTAGAGAGAGAGTGAGAACGAGCATGGCAAGGCGGGGCAGAGGGAGAGGGAGAGAGTCTCAAGCTGCCTCTGAACTCAGCGCAGAGCCCTTTGTGGGGTTTGATCCCACAACCCCGAGATAGAGATCACAACCTGAGCTGAAACCAAGAGCTGATGCTTAACTGACTGTGCTGCCCAGGTGCCCCCAGGCTTTTACTTTTTTCTTCAAGTATATTTTGACTAGAGATAGACCAAGCATACATTTGGCTGAGTAACGATGGGATGAATCTTAATACTAGTATGTGGCTGAATATCATGATCATAGAATGAAGTTCTAGGATATTTAGTTCTGAGATGCTTTAGGTTCATCCTTATGAAACTAAAATGTAAAAATTTGTTAAAATTGTTACAAAGATTAGTAACAGACTTCACGTGTTGGGTATTGTGGTGTCAGAATAATAATTTCTTAACCCTGTTAGGTGCTAGCTTGCCCTTGAGGTCTCTGTAAGTAGTGTGTGTTTACACTGCTGAATCCAGCAGTGCCAGTTTTCAGTGGATTTCGATGATGATGCGGCAACATCTTGCTGTTACCTCATTTTTCTCGAATCCTTCTTACGTCCTCTCTTGTTTGTTTCATGTTTTTTTCTTCCTCATGAAATCCTGAAGTGCCAAATTGATGCTGTGCCCTAATTCATCTTCATGAGGTAGAATGAATTCCCAAATGGGACTTTTTCTTGAAAGATTCATGACCTAGGGGCGCCTGGGTGGCTCAGTGGGTTGAAGCCTCTGCCTTCGGCTCAGGTCATGATCCCAGGGTCCTGGGATTGAGCCCCGAGTCGGGCTCTCTGCTCAGCGGGGAGCCTGCTTCCTCCTCTCTCTCTGCCTGCCTCTCTGCCTACTTGTGATCTCTGTCTGTCAAATGGATAAATAAAATGTTTAAAAAAAAAAAAAAAAGATTCATGACCTAAATGGAATTAAATAACTATAAACCAAAACAGGTCTTCATTTCTTTAATGTAATGAATACTGCGACACCAAACTACAAAGTTTCGAATTATGATATAATCCTGTCCCCATTATTCTGTTCGTATTATTAAATTTTCTGTAAATAATTGTTGTCCCAGAAAGTATACACTCATGTGCCTAAAGTTACTTAGCTAATGTGCTCTCTTGTTCTTGTGTCAACTGGCCATCTATTTTCTATTTCTGTTTCTATTTGAAATTTCTTAATTGTTTTTATTCAGTAATCAGTAACTTCCAAAATCATCATTTAAGGCAGTATTTTACTCAATAATAAATACACATTTATACTTTGACTGACTTTTTTTAAATGATGGAATAAGGGAGGGGTTCTCATCCTCTGTACTTTTGATATTTTCCCTGGGTAATTCTTTGTTGTGAGGACCTGCCCTGTGCACTGTAGGATGGGAGTAGCAAATCCTGCTTGGTCCTCCCTTCTCCACCAGCAGAATCACCAGGGTTAAGAACCACCACTGCTTTGGGGTGATAGTTTGTGGTTTACCCAAGGGAGTGTCTTCTTTTTATTCAAGAAATAACTCTCTGGGCTTTGGTTGTTTTTGACTTTTTGTTTTTGCCTGGAAATAAATACCAAGTTGTTTTTCTCTCTCTCTACTCAGGGGTAGGTATACAATAGTCTCATTAGTCTTGTTTTTGGCTTCCTTCGTACTCCTGTCTTCTGTTCTGAGCTCTCTACTTCCCCTGGGAAGTCTGAATACTCTCTCCATCTGATTCATCTCTTGGAGTGTTCTAGGCTGTGACCTCCTCTGCTGTCTCTGTCAGCAGGTTTTCATCCATTTTATGGTTTCTAGAAACAGAAATCTCTCATCCACTGGTGATCTTCCTTCCTATTCTGTGTGTGAGTATAGGCTTATTGCATTTTAAGGGCATCCTGAGACACAAGAATGGGAAGCAGAAGCTTCTATTTGGTGTGACATCTACCCACAAGCTGCCCATTGTTTTAAAATAGAAAACAGTGGTGAAGACATGTGTTTTTATTCACTCAACAAATAGATATAAGTGGCATGTTCTGCCTTTTCCCATTTCCACGCTTTCTTTTCTAGAGCTCATTATCCTGGGACCCACACAGTTAAGGATGCGAAGTTGACTAAGAAGAAGCTTTGGTCGTCTGAAGATTTTAGCACCTTAAATAATGATGTGGGTGCAGGCTGCTTGGGCCGCATATTGAATCAGAATTATATCAATGGCTACATGACTGCGTAAGTTATTGAAAACTTTTAAAGGTTTTTACTATGAAAAATTTCAAAAACACAATAAGTAGAAAAAAGTACAATAGGCTCCCATATTCTCACAACCTAGATTCAATGATTGTAAACATTTTGATTTATTAGCTTTATCTGTACTTCTATCTATACCTAAGCTTATCTGTTTTTTTATATTTGAATATTGTCTGTATTGAATAAAGTCAAGCTTATTGAGATATAATTTATTTATAGTAAAATTTATGCAGTTCTATGATTTTTGATGTTATGTATATCTTTTAATGAACAATTATAAATTATAGATGTCATAACACTTCACACCTAAAGATTTTAGCATGTGGTCCCAAAACACAAAGGATATTCTCCTACATGATTACTATATCATTTTGATACATAAGAGCATAAGAGCACTTTAAAAAATACCTGCTACTTAGTGTATGTTAAAATTTTCCTAATTATTCCTCAAAGTATCATCTATAGCCCTTTAAAAAAAAAAACTAAGAGTCAATCAAGCATGCATTGCATTTAGATATCATGCCCTACAATCTCTTTTAATCTAGAGTAGTTTCCTTCCTTCTCTAATTTTATTTTTATTTTTTTTCCCTAATTTTATTTTTAAGAATTTATTTATTTGAGAGGGAGCAAGAGAGCATGAGTGGGGGCAGTGCACATAGGAAGACGGAGAAGCAGACTCACACTGAGCAGGGAGCCTGACTGACATGGTGCTTGATCCCAGTTCCCTGGGATCATGACCTGAGCCAAAGGCAGCTTAACTCACTGAGCCACCCAGGTGCCTCTCTTTCCTTCCCTGTTTTTTATGACTGCAACCTTTTGAAAAGACCAGGCAAGTGGGCTTATGGACTATCCACTTCCCAATCTGCCTGACTGATTCCTCATAGAATCACTTAATTTGTATAACCGTCTCTTAGGAGAGAACACAATGGTTTTTTTTGGTGGGGGTGAGAGAGGAAGCATGCACACATGGATGCTTTATGGGGCAGGGTGCAGAAAGAGAGGGTAAAGAGAGAATTTTAAGCAGGCTCCACACTCACAACCCTGAGATCGTAGGGTTTGCTGTCACAACCCAGAAATCATGACCTGAGTCAAAATCAAGAGTCTGATGCTTAACCCACTGAGCCACCCTGGCGCCCCAGAATACAACTCTTTTATTTCTCAGGGTAGCATTTCTTAAATGCTTTAAGAAGCACTAACTGTAATTAGATTCAAATTTGCTTTCTAAAAGAATAATAAATAGAACAAAAGTAAGCCAGTACATATTTTTGTGATGTTAATGTGAGCTGATATGTTCTTTTTACAGCCTTTGTTCTTTTTCTTCCCTTTTTAAAAGAAAAGATGCTTATCATGAAGAGTTTGGTTCTAATAACTTAATTTGGTATTAAGAATAATGCACGCTCATGACAGAGAATTTAGTAACTGCATATAAGTACAAAGAAGGCAACAAAATCACCCATATTTTTGCCATCTAGAGGTAACCATCCTTAAAAATGTTGGTGTATGTCCTCCCATGTATATTTATATGTCTGAAATTTTAATATAGAATTAAGACCATACTGTATGTTTAGTAGTAAGCTGCTTTTCATTTAAAAAGGCATTATGATCTTTTTCCATATTTGAGTATACTTCTATTTCATCATTTTTAATGCTTATGTATATTCTGTTACATAGAACATGGTTTCCCAAACTTGCCTTGTCTCAAGAAGCACCTGATGCCAAGATGCCTTGGCAGCTGCCTAGGTGTGCTGAATCATAATCTCTCCAGAAGGCTTTGGAGACTCTGCTGGTGTCATCAGTGCCCCAGCTGATTCTGATGCCCCACAAGTTTGGGAAGCATTGATGTAGAAAATGTCTTACACCTCACTGAATGTTTTCTTTTCCAGAAATGGAAGTTGTTTCTATTTTAAGTTGACAGCTTTGTACACATTGAAATGATCAATTGTATACAGCTATTTTTTGTACACATCTATAATTATTTCCTTAGGGTATATTCTTAGAAAGGGAATAAATATCTGCGTCAGAGGTATATAGATTTTAAAGACTGTTGTGTATATAATAAAATGCTCCTCAGGTAGTTTTTGGTTTATGTATCTATGACTACTAGTCAGAGAAGATACTATGCATCTTGTAATCTAGGGGTAAAATCATGAGAACTCTTTGTTTTTGCTTGTAGTAAGGATTTTTGAAAATTGGAGCTATTATATCTACTTTGTGTTGACAGAATTAGAAGCCTTTGATTTCCTAAAAAAGTCATTTTATGGTGGGTGAGGACTTGGTAAGAAAAAGGGAAATTCTGAGGGTAAGCTCTGGGTTTCTTATTGTTACTGGTTTTTTTGTTGTTGTTTCATTTTGTTATTTTTATTTATTTATTTTTTTTGAGCTGTGAGAAACCCAGCAGTACTAGGAGCCAGAGCTTTCCTTTTCCCCTTGGATTTTCCTGAAAACCAGAGTCACTATTTCAGGGTTCAGTACCAGCTATAGAATTCTGAACGAGTGGGCCAAAATGCAGACCAGCAAGCTGACCTGTCTTGCAGATGAGACAGAATCATCGCAGTATTAGACCTCAGACTTTGTTCTAGACACTTTACAGGCATTAATACAGTGACTCCTCACAGCGATCACTTGAGCTAGATACGGTTATTATCCTCATTTTACAGACGATGAAACTGAGGTCCAGAGAGGTTAGTGGTGGAGCCATGATTTGAACCCAGGCAGTCTGACTCTAAGAGTTCTCAGTTGTAAAACTTTGCAGCAGCTCAGAGTTAAGTTCATAAAATTATGTCATGAAACTGGGGCATTAAGAAGGCTGACTGTCGAAGGGAAAGCAGGTATGGATAAAGCCTTTATTTGTATTTGACTCAAATCTGTGACATATCTGGTACCGGTAGAGCATATTCATCTTCTGGCTACACCACTGTTCAGCAAAAATTATATATACCATATACACTTATGTTTTTTAATTATGCAATTCATCATTAAAAATACCTAGATGGATCCAGCGCTGAAGTTTTCAAAATGTGAATGAACTTAGGTGACTTATATTTTCTTGTTTTGGGTGGTGATTTTTGTTCCTTCTCATATATTTATATAAATTCTAATAAGTTTTTTTTTTTTAACTACAGTCTTCTAGACATTTATCTTTTGATCACAAGCTGTTTTGGCCTTTCTCTTTTATCAAACAAACCTTTTAGCACAATTGCTTGGAATTTGGTGGCTAGTTACTATGAACAGTTGCCTTATGGACGATGTGGGTTGATGACTGCTCAGGAGCCGTGGAGTGGGCACTATGTAGTAGAGTCTCCTGTCTGGGTATCAGGTATGGCTCAGATTCCATCTCTTATGCCTTGGATTTCTCTCTAGGAGAAAAAGCAGAAAACAGAAGGGATTACACTAATGTGTGTATGTGTGTGTGTGTGCATGTATGTGCGTGTCATGTGTAAGTTCTAAGTTTTGTCTCTGTTGTAAGCAAGATTTGCCATGGTGTTCTCTAAGAGCCTTTTGGATAATTACTTTTTGTATTACATTCTTGGCTATCCTAAGGCCGGGCTCTTAGAAAAGAAGAAGAAAGGGAGAAGAGAGGAGGGAAAAGGCTTATCATCTGGTGATGGAGACAAATACGTGAAATAGTTGATAAATGTATAATTATAAATTATGATAATTGCTAATGAAACGATGCATTTGTAAAGATTTATTGCAACTCAAAAGTACCTGAAAGTCTTAAAATTAGTCTTGGAGACATTTTGTTGTTTTATACTAATATAGTTATGTTGATGAGAATAGTGTGCTAACAAAATCAAATGAATTACTAAATGAATAAGTATGTGTAAAGGTTCTGTGAGATATTGTGGCTTTATACTGATGAGTATTGTTATAGATAATTTTAAGAAAAATATAAAATCATGACTCACATGCACATAAGTTAAAGACTTTTCTCATGCTATGTAGGAACCAGGCAGATGAATCAGTCAATTCAAAGGAAAAGTCAAAAACAGTACAAATTTATTTAGAGTAAAGGAATTTGAGATAAATTGCAAATGGAGACAGGTTGGGTTTCCCATAGCAGGGAGGGGAGGAAATCAATTAAGTCCTTGCCAAATAGGAGATACTTTACACATCCATCAGTTATCTACACTTACGTAAGTTTCAAAATAGTTTAAAGACAATCAGCAGCGCTGTAGGAACAAAATTTTTGTTGCAGTATCAGTTGTTAGTCACAAGGGACATTGAGATCATGCAGACAGTGGTTGACACGATACCACTTTTCCATGAATGATATAACCATGCTAAAAATGAATATAATTTAAACAGAATAAAAATCCTGTTGTCAAATAATATTCACGTTCTTTCTATAATTTTTTTAGTAAAAAAAATTAAAACATTTATGACCATTTTGTTTTAACGTCATAACTACAGTCTTTAAAGAAATCTATTTCTTCAAAGGCAGGATGGATGCTTTCATAGGAAAAATCTGAATTTGGAGTGAAGTTGTTTTCTTTTAAACTTTTAGTTTGGGGATTTTATTTTTTATTTGATGTATTTTCTTCAGAGGGATTTGTAGTTATGATGTTATCATGAAATCGTAACATTATTCTAAACTCTAAATTATATTTTAAAAAATATGCTTGTATGTATGTCCTCATTGCTTAACCCCTTAAATTTGTAATTGTTTGTCCCACATTACCTAGGTGAACTAATGTACTCTTCTAATATTGTCACTGTGTTTTGGGGGTAGGAAGGGGACAGGAAATATTGCTCAGTACATTTTCAGAGCCAGCTTTGGAGGTACCCAGTAAACATATATTCTGCAAATAAAACTTGTTTGAAACCATAAAGCTTAGTTTTTCAAATGCAATATTAACTTTTTTTAGTCTTATTTTTTGTAGTTATATTAGGATGAGTTAGGCACAATAGTTCAGAAAAGATTATTTATTTTATTTTTGGGAAAAAAAGACAATACTCTTGAATTAACGGTGTAGTTCACTTATTTTTAGTGCTAATTCTAACTATAGTTATTCTTACTACAATTGTACCATTTAACTGGATTAATTACTCAAAAGTTGAAACATGACGTTGGCATGTATTTTCCTCTAAAATAAAAAAGAGCTTGTTAGACTCAATCAGATTCAACAGCTTTATTTTTTAAAGAAACTTTTCCATCACTATTTTATTGGGTCTTTCTCTGCTTTCCTATAGCTCATACCACTCAGTTTACTCAACCAGGTTGGTATTACCTGAAGACAGTTGGTCACTTAGAGAAAGGAGGAAGCTACGTGGCCCTGACTGATGGTCTAGGTAACCTCACCATCATCGTTGAAACTATGGTAATTCTTTGTTGTTTTTATGGAATTAACGGACTCTTAGAATTAGAAAAACAGTAGAAAACATAATGAAGCACTTACTTTTTAAAAAATCCCAGCTCTACCAAAATGTAATTGACATATGACAAATAGCATGTAGGGGAGGAAGAAGCTACTTCTTATACCTTCTTAGATTCAGAAACTGAGGGGGCGTCTGGGTGGCTCAGTGGGTTAAAGCCTCTGCCTTCAGCTCAGGACATGATCCCAGAGTCCTGGGATCGAGCCCCACATCGGGCTTTCTGCTCAGCAGGGAGCCTGCTTCCCTCTTTTTCTCTGCCTGTCTCTCTGCCTACTTGTGATCTCTGTCAAATAAAGAAATAAAAAAATAAAAAAAAAAAAGAAACTGAGGCCCCACATATTAAACTGTCAAAAAAATGCCAGATTCACAGGAGAAAAGTTTATTTGTGCAAGCAATGTGCATGTACATGGGAGATGCTTAGTGATGAGTAACCCTGAGGGGTGGTTAGAATTTGGGTTTATATACCTAGAGGAGTAAGTAAGGGAGAAGGGGAGAAAGGGCACTAATGGAAAATAAATGACTTTTTGGGAAGATAAATGGGTTTTCAGGAGAACAAACACGAGTGATTGTGACACTGTATGTCTATACTGGAGAGCAATCTTTCCCTCTCCTTCAGGGCTGTAAAAAACCCTATGTAGAAGGGAGTTGGGGTAAGTTTTATTCCCATTTCTCCTTTCTGCGAGTGAGTCCATCCTACAGAGTAGATCCATTTGTGGCAGTCTTACTTCCCAGAAATTGCTGCTCTGAGTAAGCTAAGGGAAGCTCAGAGAAGACTTTGTCCTGGCATCTCATGAATCTCAAATACCTTCAACTTTAAATAATCTTTATACCAAAGTGGCCTATTTTTTGGTGGCATATTCTGGTCCTCTTCAAACACATAATTAACGTGCACAGTTTTATGACTTAAAATAGGTAAATGCTCAATAAACCATTGTCACAATCAAGATAGTGAATTTATCTATAAGCCCCCCAAAGAGTACTCATGTCCCTTGTTAAATATTCCTTCTGTCCTGCTTCTCCTCATACTCTGTGACTTCCCTGATCATTACTTTTTGTCACTATAGATTAATTTGCATGTTCTAGAGTTTTGTCTCCATGGAACCAGTTCAGTATGGACTGTTTTTTGTTTTGCTGCTGTCACTCAGGGTAATTATTTTGAGATTAGTCCACATTGTGATACACCTGTTGCTAAGTAGTATTCCATTGTAAGGACACACCATAGTTTATCTATGCACTTATGGGTAGATGTTTGGCTTGTTTCTACCTTCTGGCTACTACACAGAAAGCTATGAACATTTGTGCACAGGCTTTCTATGGGAATCTATGTCTTCTCTGGGTAAAGACATAGGAATGGGTTGGCTGGATAATAAATGATACGCTTCTGTTTAGCTTTTTAGGAAGCTGCCAAACTCTTCTCCAAAATGATTGTGCTGTTGTAAATCTCCATCAGTAGCGTAATTGGAGTTCTAGTTTTCTTTATCATTGTGAACACTTGCTGTGATCAGTTATAAAAATTTCAGCCCATAGTGTATATGATATAGCACTTTATTTTGGTTTTAGCTTGCATTTCCCTAATGACTGATGATGTTGAGCTTTTCATGTGGTTGGGCTTCATGTGTCTTCCTTGGTGAAGTGTGTATTTAAGTCTTTTGCCTATTTTTTGTTGGCTTTTTCTTGTCGTTGGATTTTGAGAGTTCTTTATCTGTTACATATTCTGGGTCCAACTCCTGTACAGATACATGGTTTGTAAAGATAATTTCCTGGTCTGTAGCTTTTCTTTTCATTTTGTTAACAGTGTCTGTGGAGGAGCAGGAGTTTTTAATTTTTTTTAAATTATTTTTTAAGATTTTATTTATTTATTTGACAGAGAGATCCCAAGTAGGCAGGCAGGGGGGGGAAGCAGGCTCTCGGCCGAGCAGGGAGCCCGACGCGGGGCTCTATCCCAGGACCCTGGGATCATGACCTGAGCCGAAGGCAGAGGCTTTAACCCACTGAGCCACCCAGGTGCCCCAAGCAGGAGTTTTTAATTTTTATGAAATCCAGTTTATCCATTTGTACTTTCATGGAACATGCTTTTGCTGGTATTCAAGTTTTTACATATGGTTTTCTATCTGTTCTAGCACCATTTGCTGGAAAGTCTATATTTCCCATTGCATTGCCTTTGCATCGTTGTAGAAAATCAGTTATCCATGTATACGTAGGATTATTTCTGGACTCTGTTCTATTTCTTTGACCTATTTATGTATCTTTACACCAATACTATGATTACTGTGTGTGTGTGTGTGTCTATAAAACAATTCCTAGAAGGAGGTAGTGTTTGCTCTTCAAATTTGTTCTTTTTCAAAGTTGTTTTGGCTCTTCTAGGTCACACTTTTACTTCCATGTGAATTTTAGAATCAGCTTGTCAGTTTCAACCAAAAAAAAAAAAAAGGCCTGCTCAGATTTTGACTGGGATTGCATTACATCTATAGATTAATTAAAGGAGAATTAATATTTGAACAATATCAAGCCTTCCAGCCCTTTTGCAAGACAGCCTCAAGTTTATTTAGGTTTTATTTAATTTCTCTGAATAGTATTTTATGGTTTTCAATGTACAGGTATTTCATATCATTTATCAAATTTTGGCTAAGTATTTCAGATTTTCAATTTTATTGTAAATAGTTTTAAATTTTGCATTTAAGTAGTAACTAGTATGTAGTAATATAGTAGATTTTTGTATGAAGATCTTGTTTTCTGCAACATCACTGAGCTCACCTATAGTTCTAGTAACTTTTTTGTGGATTCCATTGCATTTTCTTTGTAAATGATTGGCAAATGGAAATAATTTTACATCTTCCTGACCAACAATTGTTGGTCATCAATTATTATTGCCTGGCTCTTTATTATAGCCATTCTGGAGACGTAAAGTATCTTATTTTAGTTTTAGTTTTGATTTATAGTTTGCTAGTGACTAGTGATGTTGGGCATACTTTCATGTGTGTATTGGCCATCTGTATTTCTTCTTTGGAGAAATGCCCATATAGACAGACCCTTTGCCCATTTTTAAAGATTTTATTTTTATTGATTTGACAGACAGAGATCACAAGTAGGCAGAGAGGCCAGGCAGAGAGAGAGGAGGAAGCAGGCTTCCCGCTGAGCAGAGAGCCCAATGCAGGGCTGGATCCCAGGACCCTGGGGTCATGACCTGAGCCGAAGGCAGAGGCTTAACGCACTGAGCCACCCAGGTGCCCCCCTTTGCCCATTTTTAAATTGAGATGTTTGAAATTGAAATGTAAGAGTTTTACTATTATTTTTTTAATTATTGAAATGTAAGAGTTCTTCACATATTCTAGGTAAAAGCCCCTTATCAGATGTATGACTTGCAGGCATTTTCTCCCATTCTGTAGGTGGTTTTTCACTTCCTTTTAAAAATTTAAACTTAATTTTAAAAAATTACAGTACAGTTGACATACAATATTATATTAGTTGTTTTTCTCTTTTTAATGATGCCATTTCAAGCACGAAAGTTTTAAATTTTGATGAAATCAAATATATATATTTTTCTTTTTTTTGTATGTTTTTGTGTCATATTTAAGAAATTATTGCTTAATCCAAGGTCATGAAATTTATACCTATGCTTTCTTCCAAGAGTTTTGTAGTTTTAGCTCTCACATTTAGGTCTTTGATCCACTTTATTTTTTTAATAGAGGGTTAGATATGTGTCCAACTTCATCATTTGCAGGTGGGTATCATCTAATTGTTCCCACACCATTTGTTGACTGTTCATTCCTTATTGAATTGTCTTGGCTTCCTTGTTGAAAATCAGTTGGCAATAAATACGAGGTTTTTTTTTTTTTTTCCTGGACTCTCAATTCTATTGCATTGACCTTTGTATCTATCCTTATGGGAGCATCATGGTGCCTTAATTACTATAGCTCTTTATTTTGAAGTTAGGAAGCATGGATCCTCCAACTTTTTTTTTTTTTTTTTCAATACTGTGTGGCTATTAGGGGTCCCTTGCATTTCCATAGATATTTTAGGATCAGTTTGTCAATTTCTGCAGTGAGGCCAGTTTGGGTTTTGATAGAGATTATGTTTAATCTGTAGATCATTTGGGTAGTATTGCCATTATAACAATAGTAAATCTTCTAGTGCGTGAAGATGGATGCCTTTTCATATATTTATTATTTTTGCTTCTTTTAAAGATATTTATAGTTTGCAGGGTATAAGTCTTGCCCTTCTTTTTGTTACAGTTACTATTTCTGAGTATTATTTTGGCATAACTCTAAATGAATTGTGTTTTTAATAGCATTTTCAGATTTTTTATTGCTAATATGTAGAAATACAATTTTTATATAATGATCTTGTATCCCACAAGCTTTCTGTACTTATTTCTTAGTTCTAATAGTTTTTAGTTGATTCTTAGAGGATTTTCTGTATATAAGATTATGTCATCTGCAAATAGAGATAGTTTTGCTTCTTTCTTTTCAAATTAGATGCCTTTCCTTTTTTTCCTTGGTTAATTGTGCTTTAGTAAATATGGAATAGAAATGGTGAGAATGTACATTCTTATCCTGTACCTGATCTCAGGGGAAACAGTTTCAATCTTAAGTGTAATGTTAGCTGTGGTTTTTTGGTAAATATTTTTTATAAGGTTGAAGAACTTCCTTCTGTTCCTAGTTTGTGGAGTGCTTTTATTATGAAAGGGTACTGGATTTTATCTAATACTTTCTGGATCTATTGAGATGATCATGTGGTTTTGTTTTTTATTTTACTGACTGATTTTTGTCTGCTAAGCTAGCTTTGCATTTCTGGGATAAATTCCATTTCATCATCATGTATAATCCTTCTTATTTGTTGCTGGATTTGATTTGCTAGTATTTTGTTGAGGATTTTTGTGTCTAGATTTGTAAGAAATACTGGTACATAGTTTTCTTTTCTTGTAACATCTTTGTTTTTTATATTTTATTTTATTTTTTTACTTAAATTCAGTTAGCCAATATATAGTATATCATTAGTTTTGATATAATGTTCAGTGATTATTGGTTGCATATAATACCCATTGCTCATCACATCATGTGCCCTCCTAAATGCCCATCACCCATTTATGCCATCCCCCTACCCACCTCCCCTTCAGCAACCCTCAGTTTGTTCCCTGTAGTCAAGAGTCTCTCATGGTTTGTTTCCCTCTCTGATTTGTTCCCATTCAGTTTTCCCTCCCTTCCTGTATTGTCCTCTGCACTATTACTTATATTCCACATATGAGTGAAACCATATGATAATTGTCTTTCTCCAATTGATGTATTTCACTCAATACTGACCTCATAAACTGAGTTGGGAAATATTCCTTCCTCTTAAGTTTAAGATAACTTGTGAAGGATTGGTATTAATTCTTTATATGTGTGGTAGAATTAATCAATGAAGCTATCTGATTTTGTGATTTTCCTACAAGAAAGTTTTGGTTTATGGACTCAATCTCTTCTTATAGGTCTATTCAGATTTTATGTTACTTTTTGAGTCATCTTTGATAGTTTGTGTTTTTCAGGGAACTTGTCTCTTTTATCTTTGTTACCTAATTTGTTGCATATGTTTGTGTATGGTATTCTCTTATATATTACATTTTAACTTCTGTAAATTTGGTAGAAATGTTCCTCTTTCATTCCTGATTTTAGTAATTTGTCTTCCCTTTTTTTCTTGGTTAGAAAACGTGAAGGTTTGTCAGTTTTGTTCATCTTTTCAAATAAACAACTTTTGTTGATTTTTCTCTGTTGTCTCCTTTATTTCAGTAATTTCCACTCTAATCTTTATTCCCTTCTGTTACCTTTGAGTTTAGTTTTCTCTTTAAAGATTGTAGGTAGAAGATTAGGTTATTTTTTGAGATATTTCTTTCTTTAAATTGTTTATTTAAATTCAATTTAGTTAACATATAGTGTATTGTTAATTTCAGGGGTAGAATTTAGTGATTCATCTGTTGCATATAATACCCAGTGCTCATCATTACATCAAGTGCCTTCTTAAATGCCCATCCCATCTCCCCTCCAGCATCCCTCAGTTTCTTTCCTATAGTTAAGAGTCTCTTATGGTTTGCCTCCCTCTGTTTTTTTTTTATCTTACTTTATTTTTCCTTCCCTTCCCCTATATTCCATCTGTTTTGTTTTTTAAATTCCATGTATGAGTGAAATCATATATTTGCCTTTCTCTGACTGATTTACTTTGCTTAGCATAGAGATATTTATTTTTCTTTATGTGGGTATTTACACTTATGAATTACTCTGTAAGTGGTACTTTAGCTGTATTATATCTCTTTAAGTTTTGTTATGTTATATTTTCATTTTTATTATTTTTTTAAGATTTTATTTATTTATTTGACAGAGAGAGACAGCAAGAGCAGGAACAGAAGCAGGGGGAGTGGGAGAGGGAAAGCAGGCTTCCTACAGAGCAGGGAGCCTGATGTGGGGCTCAATTCCAGGACCATGATGGCCTGAGCTAGAGGCTTAGTGAGCCAAATGCTTAATGACTGAGCCACCCAGGAACCCCAATTCTGTTATATTTTCATAATTGTTCATTTTATTTTCTAATTTCTTTTGTGATTTCTTCTTTGACCCATTGCTTATTTAGGAGGGAATTATTTGGTTGGTACATTTTTATGAGCTTTTGTAATTTTTTGTTATTGATTTTTAATTTCATTCTATTAAGATTGGGGAATATACTTTGATTTTAATCCTTTTAAATTTATGGAGTTTTATTTTATTTCCTTGCATATGATCTATCCTGGAGAATATTAAATATGTACTTGAGAAGAATATATGTTCTGTTATTGTTACTCTATTCTATAGCTATTTGTGAGATTTTGTTGGTTTGTGTTCAAGTCTTCTGTTTCCTTGTTCTCTGTTGTTGATAGCGACTAATTGAAGTCTTTAACTATTGTTGAGTCATCCGTCCTCTTTTCTCTTATTCTGTTTTATGTATTTTATGTATATTACATATACATAGGTGTATATGTGTTTATAATTCTTATATTTTTCTGATGGATTTATCTTTATATCATTATAAAATATTTCTCTTTACCTTAGTAACAATTTTTTGTTTGCTTTAAAGTCTGTTTATTGTTACTTTAGTTTTTAGTGGTTTCTGTTAATATGTTTTTCCCTCCTTTTACTTTCCATCTGTTTGTATCTTTGAATCTAAAATGTGTCTCCTTTTCACAGCATATAGTTGGATGTTGCTTTTAAAAATGTATTCTGAACTTTTGATTGAGTTGTTTATTCTATTCATATTTAATGTTAATATTGATATAGTTGGATTTATATCTGTCAACTTTTTTTCTGTATGTCTCATTTTGTTGTTCATCTGTTCTTTCTTTACTGTCTTCTGCATTAAGTGAATATTCTCTGATATAACATTTTAATTCCTTTAATTTTTTAGTGAGTTATTTATTTTATGGTTGTTCTAGGGTTGTATATCTTGACTTATTGAATCTACTCCAGATTCATATTAACCGAATTCTAGTGAGATATAAAAACATTATTCCTCGGTTACCTGGGTGGCTCAGTCGGTTAAGCACCTGCCTTCAACTTGGGTCGTGAGTCCAGGGTCCTGGAATTGAGCCCTGCATTGGGCTTCCTGCTTGACAGAGAGCCTGCTTCTCCCTCTCCCTCTGACTGCTGTTCCCACTGCTTGTGCTTTCTGTCAAATAAATAAGATCTTTAGAAAAAAAGAAATATTATTCCTATGTAGTCTATTCTCTCTCCCACTTTTTGTTGTTATTATATATGTTAAGCCTCTATCTGTTATAAGCCTAACAAGACCTGTTATAATTACAACTTAATATATAATTTTAAGTCTTTTAAAAAATCTGAAAGAATAAAGGAGAGAAATTATATATTTATAATATTTATGTTAATCTTACTTACTATTTTTGGTTGTTTTTATTTATTCCTGTGGATTTGAGTTATTGTTTGGTAACATTTCCTTATTTTAATACACTTTTTTCCTCACCTGGCTACTTTATGCTAATATTGGCAGTTGTATCACATTTCTATATTTTATAAGGCCAACAATATGATTATTTACATATTATTTTATGTAGTTGCTTTTAAAATCAGTTATGGGAAAAAAGAAGGAATAGGCATTTTTACTATCTTTTATAATTACATAATTATATTTGCCTATATTTTTGTTTGTGGATTTGAATTACTGTGTGTGATCATTTACTTTCAGCTTGAAATTCTCATTTTAATATTTTATGACAGTTGTGTCTGGTATCAACACATTCTCTCAGTTTTTGTTTATGTGGAAGTACATTTTGCCTTCATTTTTTGAAGAATTTTGCTGGATATGAGATTCTTGATTGACGGTGGTTTTTTTTTTTTTGAGCTTTTCGAATGTGTTACTTTTTGTTATTTCTGATGAAGAATCCACTTTTAATCTTACTGAAGATCTCTTGTTTCTCTCTTAGTAACACCTTTGATTTAGGAGCACAGGTTTTATGGATGGAGGTTTGGGACCCCATTAATTTCAGTATTCCAAGGTGAACCAATGAATAGGAGCTGGGCAGAGGAAGGGAGCCCTCAGCCTCCTAGCCATACTTGCTGCTACTTAGCCTTGACCTCAAATATCTGACAGGGGGTGGGTGGTGAGAAATGCTGACCTCCTGCTTCTCCCAGTAAGCTACTGTAGCCTTCAGCTGCGAGTTGGGAGGAGGGAGCCCTCTGTTTCTGGCTGTACCTACTCAGCATGCAGTTTTTTCCGCTTGAGTAAGAGAGGGACAGAGTAGATACGTGGTTTACGAATAAGGTCAAAGGTTCTTATTATTTTACTGAGTTTTTGTAGATTTTCTTGAATAAATGTTTATTTGTTGCATGCCCATAGGATCATTTCCATTTTCTTTTAAAGATTATGTTTATTTATTTATTTGAGACAGAGAGAAGATGTTGGGGGAGGAACAGAATAGTAGGAATAGGGATAAAGAATCTCAAGCAGACTCTGTGTTGTACATGGAGCCCAATGTGGAACTTGCTCTCAGGACCCTGAGATCGTGACCTGAACCAAAATCAAGAGTTGGTTGCTTAACTGACTGAGCCACCAAGGAGCCCTGGATCATTTCCATTTTTTAAAAAATATTTTTCATCAGTTTTAAGGGACACAGCTTCATGGAGCTCCTAAATTGTCATTCTGGAAGTACAACTCTACTTCAGTTTTTTAGATGTGGTTTCCTTTGAACGTATTTAAATACCCAGTTTATCTATTTATTTGGTAGACAGAGATCACACAAGTAGGCAGAGAGGCAGGCAGAGAGGGGAGGGGAGAAGCAGGCTCCCTGCCGAGCAGAGAGCCCGATGCGGGACTCCATCCCAGGACGCTGGGATCACGACCCGAGCGGAAGGCAGCGGCCTAACCCACTGACCCACCCAGGCATCCCTTTAAATACCCAGTTTAATGTCTTTGTCTAGTAAGTCTAATATGTGGCAAGCAATGCCTGGGCTTTGTCAGACATGGTTTCTGTTGACTGCTTTTATTCTGTGTATGGGCCACTTTCTTGTTTGTTGTTGTTGTTGTTTATTTGTTTTGTTTTCAAATCTCATAATAATTTGTTGAATATTAGACATATTACATAATATATTGTGGCAGCATTGGAGGTCAGATTTCTCCCCTGTCTAGCATTTTTGGTTGTTATTCTTTATTGTTGTTGCTTTTTATTCACTTAGTGACTTTCTTGAACAAATTCTATACTTTGTCAGCTTTATTATATGTGGCCCCAAAGCCTCTGCTTAGTTACCTTAGTGGTCAGCACATGACTGTACAGAGGTTTCCTTGTTTGGAGCTAGCAACTCTCCTGGCCTTGGCTGGTAGGCTCTGTGTGCATGGGGTATATGTCAGTGCTCAAGCAGGCAGTGTACAACTTTGTAGTAGCTTTACTTCATGTTTGAGCAAATCTTCAGGTTTGACCTTAATTTCCCAGTAACAGCCATCAGGGCTATTTGGGTTATCTGTATCTTTTTCAGTAAGCTTTGGGTGTTTGTATCTTTCTTTCTTTCTTTTTTTTTTTAAAGAGTGGGAGGGAGGTGGGAATGGGACAGAGGGAGAGGGTGACTCTGAAGCAGGTGCCATACCCAGTGTGGAGCCTGATATGGGGCTCAGTCTCACAACCCTGAGATCATGACCTGAGCTGAAATCAAGAATTCGATGCATAACTGACTGAGCCACCCAGGTGCCCCTGGTTTTTGTGTCTTTCATGGATTTTTTCTGTTTCATTCAATTTTTGGACATAAAGTTATTGGTGTTAGTTCCTGTTATTCTGCATGTATCTATAGAATTTGTACTGATGTCACCTTTCTTACTGTTGACAATGGCAAGTTGTGTTTTCTTCCTTTCTGTCTTGATTAGTCCAGCTAGAAATTGCTCAATTGTATTGATCTTCTCAAAGAATCAGCTTGTGGTTTCTTGATTATTCTCTCATTTTTCTGGGTTTCTTTTAATTGATTTCTTCTTTGATCTTTAATGTTTTCCTTCTGCTTACTTTGGTCTTTAAATTTACCCTTCTGGTCCTAGGATCTCCAGGTGGAAACTGAAGTCTTACATCCTTCTTCTCTTATCAGTGTTCAGTGCTATAAATTTGCTTCTAAATACTGCTCTCGTGGCATCCTACAAATCGTACATTGTATTTTTATTTTGATAAACTCAAAATTCTTCATCATTTCCCTTTTTATTTCTACTTATTCTCTGAGACATAGATTATTTAGAAATTTGTTATTTAGTTTCTAAATATTTTGGAATTTTTCTAGAGGTTTTTCTATTATTTATCTCTGATTTAATTATCTTGTGGACAGAGGACATACATTGTGTGATTTGAATCTTTTGGAATGTATTAAAAGTTTTTTTATGGCTAAGAATATAGTGTTCCTTGGTGAATGTTGCTTGTGAATCTCTGTTGCTGGGTGAAGTGATCTATAGATATCGATCCAGGCAAGCTATGTGATAGCATTGTGCAAATTACCTCTATCCTGTCGATTTTCTCTCTAGTTGTACATCATTTACTGAAGATGAGGTGTCAGAATCTCTAACTACAATTATAATTTTTTTTACTGTCCACGAAGCCTGGCCCAGAACCTTTTGCTTAAATGCTCTGGGATCATTGAATCCCCTGAAGTAGGGCTTATGTCTCATAATTCTTTTGATCCCAATTCGTAGTAGTGACTGTTTAGTAAAAAATGATGTCAGTGTGAGAACTATTTGTTATATGTACTTACTGACTTTAGTTGTATATGAAGATTCTATTTAGATGAGATGCTTTTTCAGTGAAAACATACAAGTATTTGTGTTTTATTTGATGTATGTTACTTGGGAAAGAATTATAATATAAAAATTAATCTGTGTGCCACAAAATGACTCTGTAGTTTAGCCATGAATTCAGTTTAATTCAGTTGAAATGCCATCGAGCTTTACTTTGACTAGGCATCCACAGTAGACTTTTAGTGTAGGTTATATTAGAAAAAAAGGCTTTAGAAATTTGAAATAAACTCATATTTATCACCTAATGTGTGCCATTTCTGTTAATCTTAGGGCAGTGAATGTTTAATTTTCTTTTCCTAAGGTCGCTTGTATATCATTTGGATAACTTACGTGATTTTTTTTTTCTCTTAGAGCCATAGACATTCTAAGTGTATACGGCCGTTTCTGCCTTACTTCAATGTGTCACATCAGTTTGCTACCTTTGTTCTTAAAGGGTCCTTTGTAAGTAAATATGTGGGACTTTTATTTTGGTTTTGATTTGAGAAGTTGTATATTTTATCACAGGCTAGCAGTTTATAAGTGAAGTCTTCTATAAGGAGCTATTAAGTATTTGCATATGAATGGATACAGGCACTGGTGTCTTCTATCTGCTGAATGGTCTTAGTCAAAGAGTACAGAAGCCTAAGCCACTAGGAGGCAAAACTCCCTGTGGCTAAAACTCTCTGTGGCTTTGGAGAACACTTAATAAAAGTCAGTTTGTAACAAAATTGTTCTTGTTGGTAGAAGCATCGGTAGTCTAGGGAACTTTCAAGCTTTGATCTTTTTAGTACTCTACAAAAAACCCAACAATGTAAAAAGACACCAGATTTTTTCTGTTTCTACCTGTTGTTAATTTTGAACACAGAAAATACTGTGCCTTTTCTGACTACTAATTGCATAAAAATTGTTTTTAATACTAGAAAATTCCTAAAAAGTGTTTTACACAGGTATAGTAGTAGGTATTTTTGAAGCAAAGGCACTAAAACCTTTTTATTTAAACATTTGCCAAAAAAGTCTGTGGTATTTGTAGGAAATAAAGTATTTGCTTGAACAATATCTTCCTATTTTCAGAACATTAACTATTTAAGATTTGAGGTAGGTCTTTGGCAAATAGGAATAGACTGCACATTATTCTTGCTGCTATTAATTTTGGAAAGCCTCAGAAGATACGATGAGCCACTCAACCATGCCTTTTTGTGTGTGTGTTTTCTCCTCAGAGTGAAATACCAGAGCTACAGGTGTGGTATACAAAGCTTGGAAGACCATCTACGAGATTTCTTTTTAAACAACTGGATTCTCTATGGGTAGTTTATAAAATAAATTCCTATATTTTGAGCTTTGCAACTAGTAAAAGAGGACAGATATTTAATTAATGAATTAGGAAATTTTAACTTTATAATTGATTTTGTAACTGAAGTATAATAGAGCTAAAGGTGTCCCCAGCTGTTTTTGTTTTTGTTTTTTAAATAGAAGTCCTCCCCAAGGCATAATGGAATATAGGTGTGTTTGGTCTTAGCATTTAGTTTGTTGTGGTGAATGGTACCACCATCCCTTGGCTGCCCAAGTCGGAAAATTGAGTCTCATCTGGGACCATCTTCCCCATCCACCCTATCTTTGTATCCCACCATTGGTTAAGTCCAGAGCATTCTATCATTGACATGTTCTTCTTGCACAACCCTCATTCTCCATTCCCACTGCTACTGCTTATTTCCGTTCCTTATTATCTCTCTCCTGGATTTTGGAAACTATTTCCTGTTTTTCCAGCCTCCAGTCTGACCCTATCTGGCCACCCGTCACACTGCTACCACAATGATGTGTCTAAAATGCAGATCCAAGTTTTGTCACTCCATTGCTCAAAGTCCCTCAGTGATTTTTCCTGTGAGTTCACATCCCTCAGCATAGCACACGACCCTCGTGACCACCTCATGAGATAAAAGATGACTTTCCTTTCTTGATGCCTGTTCTACTAACATGGCCTGTACTCACAGACCAAACTTCTTGCCTTTTTCAGAGCATGGCGTGTCACTTCACTCCCCTCTGTGACTTTGTACTTGCTTCTTCCTCCTCCTAGAATGCCTTCTCCTCATGTCTTTGTTGTCCTTCAAGACTCAGCTCAGGTGCTGCTTCCACTGAAGCTTTCCCCACCAGTCCTAGCTCACAGCCACCAGCATAGCACCACAGGAGCAGGTGCTTACCTAGTTAAGCCTTTTCCTTCTACACTGGGCCCCTTGAGGACTGGGGTCCTGCTTTATTTAGCTTTTTACTCTGGGTTCCTACCATCATCCTTATTAGCACATGGTAGTTCCTCAGGAAATGTTTCAAAGAATGTGAATCGGTCCAAGTGAACACATTACTTCACCTAATTGACACAAATCTACTTTTCCTGGAAATTATTAATGTTTTCTGAATCAACTAGTCATTATCAGTGATTGAACACCATTTCTTCATTAAATTATAAAAAAAGAACAGTTTGCTTTTTGCACAACAAATTGCTAGATATAGCATATCAAAATCAATTTTCCCCACAAGAAAAATAATATCATTTGGGTTATTACCTGAGCCAGAATGTGGTGTTAGGTATTTCATGGATCTGACCAATAAGTTATTAAAGCAAAGATATGGTATACGCCCCTTGAAGTCAAAGTAGAAAAAAAGAAACTGCTCAAATTTCCTGAAATGGGCATACATGTAATGCCTACATTAATTATGCAAAGCATTCTGGTGTCTTCAGAGGTCCACATGCAGCACAGAACACCTCAATATAGGGAGTGTTTCTCTAGGGAAGGTCCTGCACTGAGTGAAGCACTTTGTAAACAGTATGTTGTTAAACCCTACAGCAACCCTGGGAGGTGTGTATTTTTCCCCCTTCTTTTGTGGGGAAGTGGCTTAAAAAGATTAAGCTGCCAAAAGCATAAATGTGACATAAACCTAACTTGCTAATTGAAATGTAGATTGAACATGTCAAAAGTAGGACCTTTTTTTCTTAATAATTAAAGGTTTTCTGTGATTAACAGCTGAGTCATCAGTGAGGTGGTTTTTTTTTTTTTTTTTTTTGATTTTTCTCCCTTAGTAAAGTCCTAAAAAGTAAATAAGCAGATCTCTTATTTATATGTATTGAATATACACGGGCTCTGAGAGCTTACAGTGTAATAGCAAAGAACAGACAAATAGAAATTTTGGTGTCATCTAGTCTTTCTTCCTCCATGGAGGGAAATTCTTTTTTTTTTTTTTTCCACATCTTTAATGTCACTTTCGAGAGAAATTCTTTTAAAATCCTATCTACAAAGTATAATTTTATAAGGTCTTCTAAATAACTTAAAAATATCCCAAGGCCTTGATTTTGGGTGTGGCCTTCCTGAGTGGTTATGAAGTTTTAGCAGAAGTGAGTCTGGCTTTTCTTCAAGTTGACTTTTCAAAAAGTTGATTTTGCCCAAATGAGATGAGCCAAAGCACCTGGTCTTGACCTCTGCATTTTCATTTTCCAGCTTCTCGACAGTGGTGGCACTTTCACCCTGGAGCTGCAGGAGGACGAGCTCTTCACACTTACCACTCTCACCACGGGGACCAAGGGTAGCTACCCACTGCCTCCAAAGTCCAGGCCCTTCCCACGGATTTATAAAGATGATTTTGATGTTGGTAAGTTTTGTTTGTTTTTTTTTTGTTTTTACTAAAACTTAATGTGGTTTCCCTTTTTAGCACTAGTGGGTAGATTTCTACCTGTCAGACGGGTGCGTGATTGAACTCCTGTAAAGTGTAGCTCTCAATGTCCACGTGGTAACTGAGACCTCATTTCTGTGTTACCTCAAGGTGACTCAGCTTACAAGCCCTGTATTTTTCAGTGCCAGAAAAAATGGAGAGGTCATTGTGAGAATGAAAGCTATAATCCTAACTTGGTTTGGGGGAAGCTTAAGGTTTGTGACCCTGCCAATGCCCTGTTCACATCTCATGAAAGCCATTCCTGGTTTCCTCAATGAGTGTGGAGGTCAAGGTCCTTCACTTTCCTCAGGGCTAGTGGGCTGCATGCTGAGGGCAGTTAGGCTCCCCTTGGGTGTTTCACCTTATTATCTACCTGGGAATTATATGCTTACACCCTCCTGGTTTTCTAGGAAGATCTGTCCTAAAGCTGTTAGAAAAGCTTTTGATTTTAGGTAATGTAAGAAAACTGCTTGAAAAGTTGGAAGGCACAGTCATTGTGGGTATACTCTCAGATCACTCAGTAAGTGACAGAACTTGGTGACCAGGAGATGTACAGCTTCTGGATCTCACAGACAGAGTCAGAGTCTTCTTTGCTCCTAAAATCCATAGCTGTAGGAGAGGAGCAGGGAGGGGGACTGCCATTGAGAGAGCATCTTGAACCTCCTGTCTGCAGGGCTGCTTTTCCCAGCAGGGCTGGTTGGAGACTTCCTGCTACCCCCTCCTGGTCACAGTCAGGCTGCAGGTCTCAGCTCCCTTTCCCAAGAAGAGATATCTGGGTTAATTGCAGTACGAGGCTCTTTGGACTGTGTATTGGAGTCCTCTCGGTTATTTGGAGAACAGAGACAACAGGGACCCTCAGGGTGCTCTGTCCTTCGTTTCCTATCAGTTCTCTGAAGTGGCCTCTTAGATGAATGCATGCATAGGCCACCAGAAATGTCTTTGCAGTTTGTTGCTCCCTTCTGTCATGGCCAAGGTAACTCCTCTTGTCTTCAGTAAAGGATTCTGTGTGGGATAAGGCCTCGTGAATAAGAGAGAAGTTCCTCCAACACCAAAATTACTTATTCTATGACCTGAAAACCGAAAAGCAATTTTAAATCTTCAAATCTAAAATGTAATGCTCTATTGACAGCAAAATAAATGGAAAACTATAAGTCAGGCTGTAGCTCTCCTTTACATGGTTCTTAATTTCTCAAATGATGAATAGGAAAACATTTAGAAAAGCATGAAGTGTGAAATTAGCTGTAAGATTATGACTAAATTTGCTCTTCTCTAGCCTTTGTCATTGTAAGAGTGTAATTTAATTAAACCAAAAAAAAAAAAAGATTGAAAGATAGCTGCTTTTGCTCCATTTTAGAAATAGAAGAAAATTTGTAATATTTAAATTCTGTAGTTGACATAGTGAGCCTTTCCTAATCTTCTGTTAGCTGATGACTGTGACCAGGGACTTAGAACCTCATTTGGCAGACACTAGAAATAACAAAACTAGCTCTTATTGAGCCCTTGCTAAGTGCTGCTTTATGTACACGCTTGACGTGCTTTCTTTCATTTAATTCTCTTATCCTCATGCCCACAAAAAAAGGGGCTGCTTGAGACACAGGGCAGTTAAACAAGTTGGCCAGGGGGACAGACTGAGCTAGATTTAAACCTTGGGTCTGCCTTTCTCTAAAACTTACGATCTTTCCTCTTATGCAGTTGCATGGATTAAATATGTAAAGTCTATCAAACTGATCATATTGGTATTGAATAATAATGATGATATACTTTATTAACTTAACCCCTAAACTTCCGCTTGTTATAAATATCATTTACTTATTTAGGACTTCTCAAAAGTGTTTAAAAAATGTGCCATAAAATATCAGAGAAGAGAGATTCTGTAAGGATTTTATACTAACCAGAGAATTTAATTGTGTTCCGAACAGATTACCCGTTTTTTAGTGAAGCTCCGAATTTTGCTGATCAGACTGGCGTCTTTGAATACTTTACGAACATCGAAGACCCTGGGGAACATCGCTTCACACTACGCCAAGTTCTCAATCAGCGGCCCATTACTTGGGCTGCTGATGCGTACAACACCATCAGTATTATAGGAGATTACAAATGGTATATAAAATTGGTGTCCTTAACGTAGATCTAGCCGAAATAACCTTGTAATGTTGTCAGGTACATTCGGAAGCAAAGACCGTTCAGTGGTCTTCCTTGTACAAGAACCTAATGGGTGTGTGGTGATTGTTGAGTATCAAGGCCACAAGCCAGCGTGTGGTTATGCCGCCTCAGTGTCCTTCCCTCATATTTGCCAGTTAAATAGTGATTGTTGCAGGAACAGATTGCCTTTAATGTAAAAATTAAGGACTTTTGGATCCACTTGTAATTTAATATTTATTTATAAACAGACCTAGTGATTTGTGTAGTTTTGGTTTTGCTGGGGAATTGATTTGTTGATCTGGTGTGGCCACCTGCTGGACCTATTGTAGACTTACACTGTTTTAGCCTTCGTGGAAAATCTGCTCACCGGCTGACGGTAGATGGCAATAGTGAAAAGCAAATCCGCTTTTACTTGATGGGTGAGTTCAACTCTTCTTCAGGCATTTGTTAAAGACAAAATTTATATTTATTCTACACTTCAAATGTAATGACCAAACCAAAACTTCACCTTCATTATTAAGTCATTTGTGGGATTCTGATGTACTGACTTATACCTGTTTTAGGTGTTCCTTTTCTACTCTTTCTTTCAACTAGTATAATTGAATTATACTAGTTCCAGGTTTTGCGATAGTAACTGTTAATGCCAAGTCACCAAGCAGCCGTATCTATTACTTGGAAATTGGACCAGGCAGGGATGATAAATCTGAAAAGAGCCTTGACTTGTTTATCTGTGGACTGCTGCTGAAGGTCCTTCTCCCCTCTCTGTTGCCTTATTCCCTATTAGAAATCCCAATTCTAGTTCCAAACTCTGCTGTAAGTCTTGAGAAATTTTTAGTTACCTGGTTTCCAGAACTCATACAGTGCCATGGAGAGTTATTGGGGTACAATGAAGAATGCTTGCCTAATTTAGGATAACCCTGCAAGGCCTGTCTTTTTATACAACAAAACTGCCATTTATCCCACATCTCTATAGTAGACACTGTATCTTGATTTTCTGAATGTGCTAGTGAGGTGTGTGATTTTTTCCATTTGCTACCTGTGGTCTTATTATGGGACAGGCAGCTGGGTTTACTTATCTAAGGGATGGGCCCCATTATTTTGATTGCCAGTTTGGAAGCCAGCCACCATAGAAAACCTTTAACTTTCTGCAACAACTGTTATCCTCCTTGCTTGTGAGTGCTACAGAAGAGTGGCTCTCCCTGAACCCAGACTCATATCTGGCTGGGACTCTAGAAAAACCAAGGCTCTTCAGCTGTAGTAGAGATGGGATAGAGCACCATCCAGAGAGTAACCAAACATCTTCATAACTTTGAAGATTTTGCAGTATTTAAATAGCAGTGATCATCTTTACTGCTGCAGTGGGTAAGGAGGTGGGAAGAGGGGTAAGTGGGCAAGGAGGGAAAGAGTGACATAGTTTGAATGAGAAAGAATGAGGAAAGGGCAGTGACACCCTTTGAGAAGGGACTGTTTTCATCCTTCTTAGCCCTGCTTTCATCGTGCAGCCCTCTGCTCAGGAATATGCAGTGACTCTTGCCAGCAACCCAGGCAGATCTACACGTCTGGGCCTGACTTCAGAGACCCTTTCAGATTTAGGCTCTTCCTGTTTATTATGTGGTGTTTCCCAATATTTCCTCCTGGATTCGAGGTAGCCTTCTTCTAATATGCTTAGGATGAGAAGTTGTTTTGTTATGGAGAGACAAGAAATGTGTTAAGAGACTTAAAAACAAAAAGTACTATTTTTCCAGTCACATTAAAAGAGGCAGTGAAATGACTTAACTTCAGCCACATAAAACTTAAAACTGTCATCAGTGAGATTTTTTTTCATGAATCAAGATTCTTGAAGCCCATCCCTGCTATGCACACAGACTAAGCAAATCACATACTCACCTCAGTTAGAAGTCTGGCAGCATGTGGCTGTGAAGGGACACGCTTATGCAGCATTTGGAGAAGCATAATTAAGAGCGCTAACTAACAGTTTCATTCTGCAGGTCCAATCTGACTGTAACGTGTGATGTTTACATAGAGACTCCTGAGAAGGGAGGCGTGTTCGTTGCCGGAAGAGTAAACAAAGGTGGTATCTTGATTAGAAGTGCCAGAGGAGTTTTCTTCTGGATTTTTGCCAATGGAACCTACAGAGTTACAGGTGATCTAGGTAAGTGACCTCTTCTGTAGCATGGGACTCGCTATGACATATGCCATGGGGAGCTTGTCACTTACTGTGTAATGAGAGAGCTTTACCTCAAGGGGCTTGGACGTCTAACTGGGAAGAGATTCAGCACATGGAAACAAAAACCAAATGACTCAAAATTCGAGAGTTAATTAGAGAGGCAGCAGTGTAAAAGGAAATAGTGCCGAGCTTTTTCAGGTAGAGCTGAGTGAGGCTGTCAGGGTAGGAGTCGCATAGACTGGTGTGAGGTGGATGTAATAGGGAGAGAATGACCAGGAAACCCCATAAATAAAAAGCAAGACTACAAGAGTGTGCTGGTGTGCTTATGGAAATACAAGGAGAGGGGTTGGTCTGCTTAAAATGGAGAAAGCCTGTTTCCCAAATTATTGAATAATTTGAAAACAGCTTGACTTTTTTACATTCATCTTGAACCGCCCTTGTCTTTTTTTTTTTAATTTTTTTAAGATTTTATTTATTTATTAGTTAGAGAGAGAGAGAGCGAGCACAGGCAGAGAGGCAGGCAGAGGCAGAGGGAGAAGCAGGCTCCCTGCCGAGCAAGGAGCCGGATGTGGGACTCGATCCCAGGATGCTGGGATCATGACCTGAGCCGAAGGCAGCTGCTTAACCAACTGAGCCACCCAGGCGTCCAAACCGCCCTTGTCTTAATGTAGAATAGTACTTTAGCCAGGATAGGTGCTTAAAACATGTCCGTGTTGAATTCTGTCTAATTCGCTTTGGTGTTGGTACACCTGCTCTGTTGAAAAAGACCATATTGGTGCTGTGTCTTCCTGATTCCTCGCCTCTTGACTTCCCCTGCATTTGTGAAAAATCTTCTCTCCTGTGCCACTCTTTGCCTCTTCCTAAGGTGGAAAGGGCTCCACAAGTGAAAAAGAAAGAGTGGGTTATAGGGACAGTAGAGTAGGACTGCAAAATCATAGCATAGCCCATCTGAAACGTTCCTTGCCGACTATCCAGTCCAAACCAGAGAAGTTAATTGATTTGCCCGAAGTCTCAAAATGAGTTAGTAGCAGAACTGGAACTAGCAATTTACATCCAGGTCTTTAGTCCCCACTGTTCTTGTGTCTTAAACTGCCCACTCAACATCTTATTCTGGTTTCTCTCAGGCATTCAAATATAATCTATCCCCAAATTAACTCATTGTTTTCTAATTCTTAGTTCATGTTATTCCCATGTAACCAGTTAAGCCAGCTGGAAATCTTGCAGTGACCTTTCACCACTGCTCCTTATTTTTATCCAGTCCAATTGAGTATAAATCTGTGCCTGAACTGTAGAAGGTGACACATTATACTGTGGTTGGTTTGTGAGTTTAGTTCACTGGTTCTCCTGTGAACTCACATAGAATATGTGGCTCAGAGTAGTATCCCAGTACATGCTTGTGGAGTGCATGCCTGAAGGAAGGGTGTTTTGTTTTAAATCAGTGGTAGATCTAGAAATGTAGATCTTTATTAAGGCTTATTTTGTTACATACAAATGCTGCCTGAGAACCCTAACTGAGGTCTGTGATTTTAAAAATATACCAGGATAATCTTTTTGTGTTGTAGCTGGATGGATCATATATGCTTTAGGACATGTTGACGTTACAGCCAAAAAATGGTATACACTCACGCTAATTATTAAGGTAAGTAATGCTGACCAGAATGCCTGGAGGTAAAATATTCTTTTCTTGTGCCTTTCTGGCATTTTCTGTTATCAGGTAAGAGGGGAAAAGTGTGATAAATCTAGTAATGGAAACAGGCAGAGAATCTGCCAGGATGCCAGCAAACTAGCAGACGCCTAGGGTGATGGTGTGTGTCAGGGTAAGCCTGCAGGAGAAGCACCAGCTGTTGAATTTATCACTCTGCAATTTTTAAAAATTGTGGTTCTGTTTTTTAAACTCAGGAGTAATTGGTAGATAGTCAATGATTGAATTAATTTTTTTCCAAGTTGGCTGAACCAAGATTATAAATT
Organism: Taxidea taxus jeffersonii; assembly: GCA_003697995.1. Taxonomy (NCBI): domain Eukaryota; kingdom Metazoa; phylum Chordata; class Mammalia; order Carnivora; family Mustelidae; genus Taxidea; species Taxidea taxus. Next base: position 165,143 of record ML103908.1, read on the forward strand.
GGAGCCTATAAATTTATTTTTGGTAGTTGAGAATAATTTGGTTTTCAGCGATAAGTACAATTTTTTGGAAGTTGGTTTCCAAGACCCTTGTCAAAGAATATACCAGATCAATGGTAGGATCATGGCATCTAAACTTATTTGTCCAGATCCCTGGGTGATCATGAGTTATTGCTGGATGTGCATCCAAGGGATGCTGCGTGGAAACTTCTGTGTAACACAAGGCTGCTCTCTGGCAATAGGGTTCTGCCCTAAGTTGGTTTAGGTTAGAACAGCAGCTAAATTATGGAAATCAGATACTGTTTTCAGGTTGTTCTTGCATCTTAGCCAACCACCCAAAATGATAGTACATGTTTTTCAGGTGGTAACAATACATTTTGAGTACCTGGTGTGAGGACAGCATTGTGTGTTGAACTCTGCCACCCTCGAAGGGCACAGCTTTGCTCCCAGTTCTTCCCTCTCCTGGTGAGCGGAGGCGTCTGGGCTGGCTTGATGTGCGTGTGCAAGGGAGGGTCTGCTAGCTGCCTCCGGGGCCGTGTGTGCTGCTGTTTGATTAGGCAGATATTTAGAAATGGAATTGTGTTTTGAATTTTGACAGGTACTGCCCTATTGCTAGCTGTATCCAGTTTTATAGCAGTTATAATAATATTTGATATTACCTATTTCTAAGGATTATTTCTCAAACTAATTGATATTATTTATATTTCCATGATAATTAGGGAACTTTACCCCTTATTATGTTTATTGGCTATTTGTATTTTTCTCTCTTCTCTGAAGTTACCCATTTGCATTCTTTCCTCATTTTCTTACTGTGTTTTCTTTTTCTGATGGATTCATATGAATTTATTATATATTCTGAGTGGTGACACATTGTCTGTTACGTATGTCACAGATAATTTTCTTCTCTTAGGTATATTTTTTGCTTATGGTATGTTTCATGAATAGAAGTTTTAAATTTTGATTCTGCTAAATATTTCACTTTTATTCATGGATTTTATGTTTTATTTAAGAAGACCTTCACCTTTCTCAAGGTGAGGAACATTTTTTTTTTCTAAAATAAGTTTAGGACTTTTTATGTTGAAGTCTTTTTTTTTTTTTTTAACTTTATTTATTTCAGGGGGGAAGGGCAGAGGCAGAGGGAAAGAGAGAATCCCAAGCAGACTCCTGCTGAGCAAGGAGCCCCACATAGGGCGTGATCCCAGCTGAAATCATAACCCGAGTTGAAATCAAGAGTTGATTGCTTAACTGACTGAGCCACCCAGGCACCTCTGCCCCAACGTTGAAGTCTTTAATACATCTGGAATTTACTTGTAATCATAAGGGGGATGAACCCAGTATAATTTTTTTTAAACAAATGGATGGCCATCATCATTCATTACATAGACTCTCCTTTTGCCTATGATTTAAAGGCCACCTTTTTGATGTAACAAATCATCACATGTGGATAGATTATTTGTGAACTCTGTTCTTTATATTGGTTTGTCTTTTATTATCCAGTATCACACTTTAAAGTATGTTGACTTTCCAAAATCTTGGATTACATAGTTTACTCCCTTGCTCCAGGTTCTTTCCTGACCATCTTGTATAAAGCAGCGCACATCTTCCTCTCTGTCCCTCCTCCCTTAGGGAATGAAGTGAGATGAAGTGAGCATCCCTTATTTATTTATTTATTTTTATTACTTATTTGAGAGAGAGAGAGAGAGAATGGGCAGAGGGGAGAGGGAAATAGAGAAGCAGATTACCCACCGAGCAGGGATCCCATTGTGGGGCTCCATCCCAGGACCCTGAGATCATGACCTAAGCCAAAGGCAGATGCTTAACCAACTGAGCCACCCAGGTGGCCCTTAAGTGAGTGTTGTTAGCAGCAGGTGTGTTTGGACCAGGCCGACTTCCTGCAAGTTATTCACCTCTTTGAGCTTCTGTTTCCTTATCTATAAAAGGAGGATACCTTCTGTAAGGTTGTCTTAGGGTTAGATGTTTTTTCTTCTTTCCTTTAATACATGTCTGCTAGGCACCTTTTCTGTGTACTTTCCTAGGTACTAGGGATGCAGCAGTGAACAAGACACACAAGGTTCCTGCTCTCTAGAGCCTGTTTTCTTCTAGGACACGGGTTGGCAAAGTCTTTCTGTAAAGGGCCAGACAGTAAATATTTTGGGCTTTGTGAGCCATCTGGTCTGTGCAGCTTTGCTCAACTTTGCTTGTATTGTGAGAAAGCAGCCACGGACAGTAGGTTAAAGAATGCATGTGACTATGATTCCAATAACATTTTATTGATAAAAATAGGTGGCTGGCCTATGGGCCAGAATGGCTGCCTCTTGCTCTAAAACAGTAAGAAACTCAAACAAATCAGTCAAGTTGTGAAGAGAAAAACAAAACAAAACAAAAACGAAACGGGACAATGAGTTAAGGCAGCTCCCCTGTCAGGATTCTGTAGGTCAAGAGACCAGGGAAGGACTCTTGGAGTTGGTGCTCTTTGAGCTGAGGCATGCCTGGTGGGAAGAGCGCTCTGGGCAGAGGATGCTGCAGGTGATTGGGCTGGTGTGAGGAGCAGTCTGGAGGCCAGCGGCGGGCGTGGGGGTGGGGGGTGCAGGGCACCTGGGCTGTATGACCGTGTGTTGGCTCCGGGGTAGTAGTCCCCGGTGGCCACTCTGGGGGCTTCGGAGAGCTGTGCACGTGTGTGGCAGCAGGAATGTGGGTTCCCTGAATGTGGAGTTGGGCAACTAAGATTCGGGTTCCAGCTCTGTTGGTGAACCTGTGATTTTGACTTTGGGGCTCATGCCTCCGTATCTTTTCCATAAGACAAAAGAACAGAATTAAGGCCCCGTGCATTGTAATTCTGTGAGGTAAAAACAGATCTTATTTTGGTCCTCAGTCTAGTGCTTTGGATCTTTAGCTCTTCGCCCTTTGAAATTAGCTACTTTTATTTTTTTTATTTTTTATTTTTTAAAAGATTTTGTTTATTTATTTGATAGAGATCACAAGTAGGCAGAGAGGCAGGCAGAGAGAGAGGAGGAAGCAGGCTCCCTGCTGAGCAGAAAGCCCGATGCGGGGCTCGATCCCAGGACCCCGGGATCATGACCTGAGCTGAAGGCAGAGGCTTTAATTCACTGAGCCACCCAGACGCCCCTGAAATTAGCTGCTTTTAAACATTTAGCTGCAATTGATATTCTGTGACTATATGCTCATAAATGTGCTATAATAATGATAATAAGAGCTAGTGTTTACTATCCACTTGGCTCTGTAGGAAAGGCAGCTGCCTGAGGAAATTATTTTATCTTTCTGTCAGTGACCAGTGAGTCGATCTATGGATATGTCCTTTCTTACCCCCTGATCTCCCCGACCCCAATCATTAGTTTAACTGGTGGTTACTATTTTTCTAACCTAAGTGTGGGCTCTTCATGTGACTTTGAAGTGGTATTCTGTACATGGGGACAAAAGGACTTAACCAAATGGATGGTTTGGCTCCAATAGCCATGTCAAAAGAGCCGGTGCCTGTTGGACAACATGTATGCATGCAAGTACTTGTAAATTACAAATATTTGTTTATTTTAGTGGGCTTTTGTCCAAAATTTTATGATGCTATGGAAAGTTTTACATTTCTGTAAGTTTTACAGCATCTTGTTGGGGTACAAGAAAATCCCGAGTTCTTCCTCGTGCCTTGGAAACTCTTTACATATGTAGATAAGAATTTCCTCAGAGAGAATTTTTCCTGTGTTTCAGACTTTTGCTCAGACTGTGGAATTATGTTTTGCCATGGTCTGAAGTGAGAAGGATGTTAGCTCCACTGACTAGGTTGGCTGTACACATTATGAAACAGACCTCAGAGAATCATTTGCATATGTCTTCAAGGGCTGCATTTGTTTTTCCTCCAGGGCCGGTTCTCCTCTGGCATGCTGAACGGCCAGTATGTCTGGATGAACATCCCTGTGAGCTTCCCGAAGAATGGCTGGGCCGCCATTGGAACTCACTCCTTTGAATTTGCACAGTTTGACAACTTTCACGTGGAAGCCTCAAGCTAATATTCATGGAGCACCATAGAACCACTCTTTGGATTTTCTTTCTTTTTTTTTTTTTTTTTGGTTTTGGTTGAGAGCCAGTTCTTTTGATGGATCAATATTGGGCCTCTTGGAGGCTAACAGTAGTGAAGAGTAAATGAGGAGAGAAATACATGTTTGCTTGATCCTTCTGGAAGATCTTTTTAGAACTACTGCCCAGGGGAAACCAATGAATCTTGAACATGATCTGATATGTCTCCTAAAATTGAAGCTGTACAGCGATCCCGATGTGAGGAGTGGTTTGGGTGATTTACACCTCAAAGCCTTTTCATTGACGCTGAGGTGGCTGTCTTCATAGCATGTGGAAGGGATTGCGTGGACGGCAGTAACTCGATCATCACAGAGACAGACCATGTGTCTGAGTGAGTGGATGTCCTCGTCCAGAGGTCACACCCCATCACAGGGAGCTGACGAACGCTGGAAGTGCTGCTTTTTGGAAACCACTTCAACACATTAATCTTAACACTCTAAAGAGTATTTTTTTCTTTTTCTTTTTACGATGATGCTTTTGAATTATAGATATGATAAGTGGATCATTTGAAAAATGCCTCGCTAATAAACTACCTCTAGAGCTAGTCCTGCAGTAATCAATGTGAGCAGATTAATTGGGCTGTCTGCTCACAGACATTTAATTCTTTTAAATCCAACCTTTAGTCTTGTAACCTGTAAAGCTCTCTGTGAACATTTTCCCAGGTGGCTGGAAGGAGGACGAAAATCCCACGTGGCCAGTGCTGTTCGTGAGTCTACAGATGAAGCCAAAGCAGTTCTCTGGTGTGTCATTTCATGGTGCCTCTCGCGGCCTGTCTTCTTGTGTGCCGCAGGTCACGGACTAACACAGCTCATGACTTCTCTCTGTGCGTGGAAGACTGAGCTTCTGCCAGTTCATAGAAATGGATCATCCTCTAATATTCTTTGTGATTAGATGCATTTATTTCACGAAAGTACAAATGTGTTTATATATAAGTGTGGGGAGCAAATTTCTCGTGCAGTATAATTTATATTTAAGCATTAATGAACCTCTTAGAAACAGCTCCATTGTTCACGTTGATAAAGTAAATCCTGGAATTCTCTAAAGTGAAAGTTCAAAACTTCACTGGACTAATTCTGATTTTGGAATTTGTAATGGTTTAACATAGGCTAAACTGACATGAAGTTTCGTATTTCTGTTAAAGAAAGCTAAATATTAGTATATATCAGATTATAGAGAAAAAGTTTTAATTTAAAATCAACTCTAAGTGATTTCCACTTCAGGTCTACATATTTTTTTAAGTTAACTTTATTGTGGTATAATTTACATACAATAAAGTGTCCCCATTTTAAGTATGTGGCTCAGTGAGCCTAGACAAGTGGATACACCCACAAAACCAACACCCCAACCAAGATGGAATATTTCCATTACCCCAAAGTTCTCGTGTGCACCTATGCAGTAATAGCCTCTCACCTGCCCCCATCTCAGGCAACTGTCGATTAGATTTCTGTTGCTACTGATAAATTTTCTTTGTTCCAGAATATTACAGAAGTGATATACACTGTGTACTTCTTTGTGAATGGTTTCTTTCATTTAGCATAATGCTTTTGAGATTTGCCCATGTTGCTATGTATATGAATGGTTTGCTCCTTATTTCAAAGAATATTCCATTGTATGGTTAAACCACAATTTGTTGTTTTCCTCCCTCATTTTTTGGAATTACAAATAAACCTGTTATGAACATTTGTGTGCAAGTCTTTGTGTGGACATATGTTACCATTTCTTTTTTTTTTAAGTATTTAATATTTTAGAGAGAGAGAGCAGGCAGAGGAGCAGAGGGAGAGGGAGAGAGAGAGTATGAAGCAGACTCCCTGCTGAGGACAGACCCTGCCTCGGGGCTCAATCTCATGACCTTGAGATTATGACCTGAGTCGGACACTTAACCAACTGTACCACCCAAGTGCCCCTATTTTCATGTCTTAATCAATACCAGAGTGAAACTGCTGTATCTTTAGGGAAATGTATTTATAGCTTTATAAGAAACTGCCAAACTCTTCTCCAAAATGCTTGTATGATTTTACACTCCCATCAGCAGTGTTAGAGAGTTCCGGTTGCTCCACATTCTCCTCAATGCTTCCTGTTGTTATTCTTTCTAATTTTAGGTGCGTGGGTGTGTAGTAGGCATATGCGATGTTGAGCATCTTTTCATGGACTTAGTCATTCATATATTTTCTTTTGTGAAATGTCTGTTCAGATCTTTTGCTAAAAAAAATAGTGTTTTCTCTCTTATTGAATTGTAAGAGTTCTTTATATATTTCAGATGCAATTTTATTTTATTTTATTTTTTTTTAAGATTTTATTTATTTGTGTGACAGACAGAAATCACAAGTAGGCAGAGAGGCAGGCAGAGAGAGAGGAAGAGAAGCAGGCTCCCTGCTGAGCAGAGAGCCCCATGCGGGGCTCGATCCCAGGACCCTGAGATCATGACCTGAGCTGAAGGCAGAGGCTTAACCCACTGAGCCACCCAGGCGCCCCTCAGATGCAATTTTAAAAAAGGTTTTATTTATTTATTTGGAAAAGAAAAATGCATGAGTGAGGGGGAGGGAGAGGAAGAGGTAGGGAATCCCAAGCATACTCTGTGCTAAGCATGGAGCCTGATGTGGGGTTCAATGTCATGACGCTGGGCCATGACCTGAACTGAAACAAGTTGGAGGCTTAAATGACTGAGACCCCTTTGTTCACCCAGATGAAATTTTAAATCAGATATTTTATAAATAGTTTTCTCCTAGTCTGTATCTTTTCAAGAATACAAAATTTTAACTTGGAAGTATAGTTTATAATTTTTTTTTCCTTTTAGGGTAGGTGTTTTTTTGGTGTTCTAAGAAATCTTTGTCTATCCTAAATTCACAAAGATCTTATTCTTTGTTTTCTTCCAGAAGTATTATATTTTTAGCTTTTAAATTCAGGTCTGTGAACCATTTTGCATTACTTTTTGTATATGCTGGGAGGTGAGATTTGAGGTTCATTTTTTTTTTTCCTTTATGGATAGTCAGTTTTTTTGAGTATCATTTGTTGAAAAGACCATCCTTTGTGAAAAATCAATTGACTATCTATGAGTACATCCAGAAGTAAACACTATATTCTGTTCTGTTGACTTATATGTTTGTCCTTAGGCAAATACCACACTGTCTTTACTTCTGTAGCTTTATAGTCAGTGTTGAACTCCGTTTAAATCCTCTTAATTTGTTCTTCAGAATTTTTTTTTGCTAATACAGGTAAACGTAAAGTTTCCATATAAATTTTAGACTCACCTTATATATTTCTGCAAAGAGCTTGGGGAATTATTATTTGGGGTTACATTAAAATTACAGTTCAATTTGGAGAGAATGGATTTCTTACTTCTATTGACCCTTCAATCCATGAACGTGTTCTACCCTCCACATGTTTAGGCTTTCCATACTTTTAGCCATTTCTGTAGTTTTCTGTAGAGACCAGATTTGCATGGAGTTTAAATTTATCATTAAATATTTTATGGTTTTTTGATGCTGTTGTAAATGACTTTTTTTTTTAAGATTTTTATTTATTTGACAGAGATCACAAGCAGGCAGAGAAGCAGGCAGAGAGAGAGAGGAGGAAGCAGGCTCCCTGTTGAGCAGAGAGCCTGATGTGGGGCCCGATCCCAGGATCCTGGGATCATGACCCGAGCTGAAGACAGAGGCTTTAACCCACTAAGCCACCCAGGTGCCCCTAAATGATATTTTTTAATTTCCCTTTTCAATTGTTTGTTGCACATACATTAAAATACAGTTGCTTTTCTTGGTTGACCTGTAAATACCACTGCTTGTCCCAGCCTTCCTGGGAGGGGTGCATCATTGAGTGTACCAAATGCCTCCAGTGGCCACACACACCACTGGAGCAGGGAGGAAGAGCACCCTGGCACAAGGATGGTAAGCGCCTCTCCCCTGCAATGCCCCTGCAATACCTCTATGCTGCCTGGCAAAAGAAAGGTTTGCAGATCCCAGCTCCAATATCACAGAGCAGGTCAAAACGGGCCTGGAGCCTGGGGAACCCTAACAGTAGCAGCACTATTCCAATTTCTACATTTCTTGTGTTAGTTTTGGCCATTTGTGTCTTACAAGGAGTTTGTCCATTTCACATAAATTGTCTAATTTATGGGCATAAACTTGTTTGTAATATTTCCTTGTTATTATCTGTAAGGTGGTCCTAATATGGCCAACTTGTGCTTTCTTTGTTCTTTTGATCTTTATTAGTAAGAGTTTTGTCAGTTTTATTTATCTCTCAGAGAACCTGCTTTTGGTTTCTTATATTTTTTTCCCCTATTGTTTCTTCGTTTTTTTTTGGTTTCATCCATTGCTACTTGTACCTCTATTTTCTTCTACTGGCTTTGGGTTTAATTTGCTCATTTTCTAGTTTAAGTGTAAGCCTAGATGATTGGGTTATGATCCTTTTTTTTTAAATACAGACATTTAACACTGTAAAGTGTGTAGAATACCAAGCAGCATCTCACATATTTTGATATGTTATATGTCTCATTTTTATTCATTTGAAAATGTTCTCTAATATCCATTTTATTTTTATTTTTTGACTTTTGTGCTAATTAGAAGTGTTTAATTTCCAAATACTTAAGGATTTCCCAGATTTTTTTTTTTTATCGATACTTTTGTTGTGGTCAGAGAGTATTCTCTAGGATTTCAATTATTTTAAATGTATCTAGGCTTGTTTTATGACTCAATCTATCTTAGTCAATGTACCCTTCAAAAGAGTACACATTCTGCACTGATTGGCTGTAATGTTTTACAAATATTAAGTCATGTTGGCTGATTATGTTGTGTAAGAGTTCTGTGTGTTTACTGATTTTCTGTCTACTTGTTCTATCAATTACCAAGAGAGGAGCATTGAAGTCTCTAGATGCAATTTTGTGTTTTCTTTTTCTTCTTCAGCTTTGATGGCCAGACACTTCCGGGGCTTTGAGAGCTTTGCTAGAGGCTGCCTGGGTGGCTCAGTTGGTTGGGTGTCTGCCTTTAGCTCAGGTCATGATCCCGGGGTCCCAGAATCAGGCTCTCTGCTTGGTGGGAAGCCTGCTTTTCTCTCTGCAACCCCCACTCCCCACCCCCACCCCCCGCCACTTGCTTTCTCTCTTTCTCAAAAAAATAAAAATACTTGAGAGTTTTGCTAGGGCAAGGACAGTAGCCTTGTAGCCTTTCCTCCAGGGAATGTATGCCCTTATTCCCAAGGCGAGGAATTCCCTCCGGGTGGAATGAGCATTCTCCACTAGAGTTGTTCTGATCTTGACCATCCCCAAGCCCCGTGAGAATCCTGATCATTGTACAGCTAATGGGACCCTGGTAACTCTTCTTTCCTTTGTGGATCCTTTGCCTAGCTCACAGAGTTTAACGCTGTGAATACATAGCTTAGTCTAGAGCCAGACACGAAGGGAGCCCTCTGCACATGTCTGGACCTCCTTTTCTGCAGAGTTTCCTTCTCTCAGTGCTCTGCATTGCATGAGTCAGCCTCCTCAAACCCGGATTTTATCTTCACAGCTCTGTATTTATCCCTGTGTACTGGAATCTAGTAAATGCCTCCAGACAGAAATTGGGCGTCTCAGGGATCACCTCTTTTGTTTCCCTTCTTTGAGGGAAACTGCTCTGGGGTGCCTGCTGTCTAATGTCCTGAAACAGTTGCCATTGCTATTCTCTCACGGGGGAGATGGAGCTCTCAACCCATCCAGTTTAATATTTAGTCTTCATGGACCTTTTCCAAAATAATTTAACGCTAACATGTTGAGCCCTATGCCGTTACGACTTTGATGATGTTTCACGTGGAATCTTACTCTTCTAAAGTAGTGTGTAGCTCTTTGGGTATAAAGAATGTATCTTATGCTTCCACATTCCGTGTTTTGGGGCTCAGCGGGGACCTGACTTCTGCTCAGGTTGATTTGAAACACTGGATTTATATGTGGTGACAGGTAACCATGAACTGTACTTATCGAAGCAGATCCAGCAGAGCCTCTAGGTGAAAGCGCTTTGTAATTACCAGACTGGCTCCATACACTGTCCTGGTCCTTTCAGGCTGTTGTAACAAACTACAACAGACCACGTAACTCATCAACAACAGAAACTTCTCACTGTGTCCTCACACAGTGGAGGGGGCTAGGGAGCTCTCTGACTCCTCCAAGAGCACCTGTCCTAGTCATGCAGACTCAACCCTCATAATCGGAGCCCCTCCAAAGGCCCCACACGTCCATCCCCATCCCATCACGAGCATTAGGATTTCAACCCAGAATCTGGACACAAACATTCAGAGCACAGCACACAGCTCAAAGTGGGAGTGCCATGGTGAGAGTATGGAATTTGAGTCCTAAGGTTTGAGCTCGATGCCAGCTCTGCCATTAATTTAACTTGGGCTTAATCACTTAAGCCCTCTAGTTGGAAGCTGCTGTGTGCAAAGCAAAGATCCCACCCAGGCTAGTCGCTGAGACAACTTCCAGTCCTTACTCTCTAATTCTGTAACTGGTAAAGCTGCATTTCTTCATTTCATTCTAATCCTGCTTACCTGAAGAGGTAACGTTTTTCCCCCTAAGTCTGTAATGTTTGCCACTCATTGTTTCCCAGGCTTGGAGATGATCATACGATGCCCTGTACATTTTCATTCCGGCAAAATGGCTTCATCAACTGAAATCATGGCGCAAACGGCATTTTACCTCATTTTAAACTAATACAGATAAGCCGTATTGCAGGTTCCATTCTTAAAAGTATGTGATCGGCATAAAAAAGACCATCTTTATCACTCTCGCAGAACTGTTCATAATATGCTTAAGCTGTCACGGTATCCAAACAAGAGGTAATCAAGAGGCATGATTTAGAAAACACTATGTCCTGGTTTTAGCTTGTATGTAGATTCTTCCTAACACCTGATTTTTCTCTTATTAATATTTACTTTTACTTGAAAGAAAACTTGCTTCTCTTTGTATGTCAGAAGTATTACAATTTGATCATATTATTCTAAAAATAGCCTTTTTGCTTAATTCAAGCCCGTGACTGATTTGAAACAGTTCTAAAATGTGTTCTCCTTCTCCTCTCCCTCATTCTTTCCCCCCACTTTCTTCCCTCCTCCCCCCTCTCCTCCTCCTCCACCATCTCCTCTTCTCCACTGCCCCCTCCTTCACCAATAAAGGATGCTCCAGAGAACTGATAATTGTTACTGAACCAGGAAAAAACACTTTGAGGGATTGTAGGGGGCTGTTGGACAAGGAATTTGAAATGATTTTGCTCCGACAAGATATTTATAGTTTTCGCATTCCTGGGGGTGGAAAACATTATAGAAGTAAGTGGTTTGAAGATTATACTGAAAAGGCAGTTTATTACTCTCTGCATCTGTTTAACAGATTGCACTGATTAATGTTTTTGAATTGTGTGGCATGTATTTAACACAACGTGGGAAGTGTTTTTAAGCCCGCATTAAAGATTTTATGTGCAAGGTGGCACCATGTGCTTTGGGAATCGGCATGGACTTTGGGAGCTGCGATGTTGCCCCCGTGGATTTACTGATCTGTTTGATAACAAACAGGCTGTCAGCTTCACAATTGGAAGACCCCACTAGACACAGGCAGAAGACACAAGTTCCTTCAATGAGGCAAATGTCACTAAATCTTAGCTGTGTACGGGTGCCTCCGTGTGTGGCGCATGGGACCATCCTGCCAGGTGGGGTTGTATAATTTCTGTCCCGAAGGCTCACTAGATTTCTCACCTGCTTCTGACAGGGATGGGAATTGGTCAGGTTGTTTGCAAATGGGAAGATTCAGGATGTCTCTACGCACCCGTTTCTTCCCAATTGTTTGCTAGCTATGTGCATGGCTACTCCCCGGGTATAACTGGTAACAATCTCAGAACAATCTGAGAATTCACTGCAGAACGAGGTGAATTGAAGTTTAGTTTCTTCGGTATGGATTCCTCCTGTCTTTCCAGGTCACAGAGCCTCCAGAGGTCTCTTTCCACACACCCTCTGTGACAGATTTAGATAGACTTATTATTTTTGCAAATAAAACTACCTAAGATGTTATGAAAATTAATTTTATGTGTCAACTTGGATGGGCCGTGTACTCAGATATTTGGTCAAACACTATTCTAAATGTTTTCATGAAATTATTTTTGTAAATGAGATAGACATTTAAGTCACTAAATGGAGCAAAGAGGATCACCCTCCGTAATGTGGGTGGGCCGTATCCAATCAGTTGAAGGCTTCACTTTTAAAAATAACCAACCTTACTGGAAGAGGGAGTTCTGCTAGCAGACTGCTTTTGGACTCAAAATGCAACTCTTTCCTGGGTCTCTATCCTGCCAGCCTACTCAGCAGATTTTGGACTTGCCAAACCTCTATCATGGTGTGAGCCAGTTCCTTAAAATAAATCTCTCTTATATGCATATCGCCTACTGGTTCTGCATCTCTGGAGAGGCCTCACTAATACAGATGGCCTTATTCTGGAAGTTCATCTTGGAATTCTTAAATGAAAGTAGATAAAATTTTCTATCTGGGATACTGCATTACATTTTCTGATAAAAATGTCACTTAGAACATGAAGACTTTGGTTTGTTTTTCATAGGGGATTGAAGAGAATATGAGAAACCTTCAATAATCATGAACATTTGTGAATGAATGTTGAATTGAAAACTTACAATTAGTCTAACTGTGATGACATTTTCCCCTCTAGCAGATGTAAAGGATGTAAGAGCCATTAACTCAATCCTCTAAAAAGAATGCATATGGCTTGCTTGCTGGATTATGGTGATATTTAAGTAAAAAGTTTGTTGAAAAATTGACTTTTGAAAATTCCTCTTTTGCATGTTTCAGTAGCATTTTACTCCCACCTGTTCCTTTTGCTTATTGGTGTTCAGGAGAGGAAAAAAGCACCTGATGCTTTCCTTTTCAGAAGATGTGCTGGAAAGACCAATTTACATGCCATTGACCAGAATTTGGTAAAATTCTAACTGGAGTCACAAGACAGGCTAGGAAGCAGGTCTTCTTGCTGGGCACCTTGAGATTTCAAATGAAATTGGGGTTTAGTTACTAAGAATAAAAGGGAACATGAACGTCCAGGCAGGTAAGAAACAGCCTTTGCCACAGGGGCCTACTTTTATTAATGTTATCTGGCAGAGCCTGGGTGGTTCAGCCTGTTAAGCTCTGGACTCTCAGTTCTGCTCAGGCCATGATCTCAGGGTTGTGAGATGGAGCCCCATGTTGGGTTGAGTTGGGCTTGAGGCGGGCTCCGAGTTGGGCTGGCCTTGGGCTCAAGGTGGGCTCTGGGCTCAGCGGGGAGTCTGCTTGGGATTCTCTCTCCCTCTTCCCCTGCCCCTCTGCCTGCTCTTTCTCTCTCTTTCAAAAAAAAAAAAAAGTTTAAAAGCTCAATCTGTGGAAGAACATTTTGCCTAGTTATTTTCAGGGCTACTATCTTAAAGCCAGTGGACAGGATTCATCATTTTAGGAGGGACCTCCCCCAAACCCCACATTTGATTTTATGGGAAAAAGCACTGACCCACTGAGACATCACCTGCCACAGCTTTGTCATTTTGCAGAGGAAGACAGCAGAGCCCAGGGAGGTGAGTTTGACCTGCCTGAAGCAACACCCCTGGGAAGGCTTCCTGGAGGAGGCAGTGGGCCATCTCAGGCTGTGTCTACAGGCCCCTGATCCCTGTCATTGCAAGTTTAATTGAGGTCAGAAAGTCATCTGGCCCTTCGGTGCTGCATTGTTTCTTTCCAGCGAACCTAACTACACATACCCGCCATTTGGGAATCGCAAAAGGCTGCAGGCGCGCGCTCTACCACTCACGCTATTCATTTGTTAGCAGTGCAAGGATCATTCCCATTCTCAGCATCTAATAATAGCAGCTGGCATCTACTGAGAATTAGTTTGTAAGCTCCATGGAAGCAGGGATCAGGTTTGATTTCATGCACCGCTGTGTCCGCAGTGCTTGGCGTAGTCCTCGATGCGAATGTAATACAAGGCATCAGCCTCGGCTGTGTGGGTACAAGTCGTGTTTACGCAGCAGCAGACACTGCGTTAAGCGCTTTGCACGGGGTATCTCCTTGCATCCCCGTCCCAATCCCATGAGGTAGGCAATACTTGAAACTAAAATTTGAAAATGTGCCCTAGGATACAAAGATAGTACGCGGCAGGGCCCTCGCTGGTTCGTCTGACTCCATGCTGAATTACTAGGGAAGCTGGAGATTTTGGGGTTGCCACTGATTATCACAGAGATGTATAAAGCTGTTAGGTTAACTACGAGGAATTTTAAAGCCTGCTTAGTTGACGTGTTACCCAGCACTAAAGATAAGTTATTTTAACTTTATTAAAAATAGAATAGGGGCGCCTGGGTGGCTCAGGGGGTTAAAGCCGCTGCATTCGGCTTGGGTCGTGATCCCGGGGTCGTGGGATCGAGCCCCGAGTCGGGCTCTCTGCTCTGCAGGCAGCCTGCTTCCTCCTCTCTCTCTAACTCTCTGCCTACTTGTGATCCCTGTCTGTCAAATAAATAAATAAAATCTTTAAAAAAAAATAGCAGAATAAAACAGGAAAAGGCGGACCAATGGGACAGCCAAAGATAATTGGGTATATTTCTGGGGACTGGTGAGGTGGAGTGGAGGATGGTTATTCAGTAAGCTTCTGTCGTGTTGGAGATGTCAAGAGACTTTCTCCTGAGCCATATATTCGGTTTGAAAATGCCATCCCGTGGTGTAATCTCATCTAGAGCAGAGATGAGAGGCTCAGAGATCTTACTCCCAGGATTCATTTCCGGGCCACTTTTTCTTTTTTTTTTTATTTGAAGGTTTTTTATTAATTTTTTTAATTTGACAGACAGAGATCACAAATAGGCAGAGAGGCAGGCAGAGAGAGAGGAGGAAGCAGGCTCCCTGCTGAGCAGAGAGCCTGATGCAGGGTTCGATCCCAGGACCCTGGGATCATGAGCTGAGCTGAAGGAAGAGGCTTAACTCACTGAGCCACCCAGGCGCCCCTGGGCCACTCTTTCAAAGGCTGTGGGACGTTTGTGCGGGAGGAGAGCTGTGAGCTCCAGGAGCCATCTCTCTGAGGAATCTATGTCTTAGGCCTTGCCTCTCCACCTCGTGGGGAGAGAATTTTTCTATTTTTGTGTAGGAGGTTTTTGTTTGTTTGTTTTCCTTTCTGTTTGGCTTGAGGCATTTTTAAGGCCAGACACCTGTGTTGGGTGGTGGATACAGGATCCTGTTTCCCAGACCGATCCGGAGAGACTTAAGCCCTGTGTCTGGAACAGAATCCCTGACGCAGACCCGTGGGACTGACATGGTCAAGGGGTTGGGTCTTGGAGGGGTGGATGTGGGTTAGAAGCCACGTGGCTGCACACCTTCAAAGGTTTTGTGCCTCTCTCCCTCCATGTTTCTGGAGCCTAGTTCTCATCTGTGGGGGCACAGCGGAATCACCTGAAGAGGTGGAAGCTACTGATGCCCAGGTTCCACCCCGAAGGTTTGAGGGAAGAGTCCGACACTGGTACTTATTTTAGAAGTGTGCACTCGCTGTGTGTGGTCCAGGCTGAGTCCTTCCTGTGGCCTCCCAAGGCTCCTGCCCTGGCATCCCTTGTCTCCTTTGCCTTGTCCCCCCTTCCTGTGTTCTGACTCTTCTAGCATGAGGGCGGCTGGTTATACTGGATGGTATTTCCAAGACGGTCAAAAAGTGTGCTTGATTGGGGTTGAGGGAGGGCGGGGAGGGTGCCTTCTACAAAAAGCCCAGAGTGAGGTGTATGTAACAAGAGACTGTTTTTCTTTTTAATTAGAAATTAATGAATGAACCTCAGGGAGGAAAAAAATAAAATCCAAACAAGGGTGAACTAGGAGAGTTTTATAGTTTTTCTCTAACCAGTAAATCTGAGGGCAGTTTATCTCCTAACAAATGGAAAAATTAGGCCCAATGAATGCTTTTCTAAGAGAAGACTTTCATAAAATGGACTCAAGAGGAAATGAAAACAAGAGATAACCAATTATTTTGATAGAAATTGAGCTATTTGCCATGAAATGTCAGGTACAAACAGTTTCCAGTTGATAATTTTAAATTCTTGAGGATCTGATGGTTCTTAGGCTCCTTTAAGAGTGTTGTAGAGCAGAGAAAACAGAAGTAAAGCTTCTGAATTATCTTTAGGAAGCAAGCACAACATTGGTATAAAAGAACGTTTCGGGATGGTACTTAAAAACAGCTAAGAATCTAACCTTCCCCAAGAACATCAGTAAGAAAATTCCAGCTAAAGTTTAAGCACATAGAATCCAGCAAGGCAGAAAAGGAAAGGACCATGGCCGAGGGAGGTTCACTTTAACCTCAAAGATCAAAGATGGATCAGTAGTGGAAATCTGGTAATGTAACTCTCTCTTTTGATGGGTGAAGGACAGGAAAAGTATTTTAGTAGAAGTGGCAAGGGCATTTGATGTAAGTTCATAATGTTCCAGATACACAAAACAGTAGAGTGGTAATAGATCAAATTAGGGAAATTTCCATGAGTTATTTCCATTATGCTTAGTGGTAAAATACATTCAGAACCAGTTTCTGAAGTTAGCAGTGCATGGGATGCCCACAGCGACAACCAGTCCGATTTAACAGATGTAACAGGAAGTTTAGAGCACCAAGGGAATAGCGTTTCCTATTCCAGGGATGTCATCCCATCCTCCCAAAGCCCTGCAGGAAAGATACTATTCTTCCCATTTTCCTGATGAGAATATAACAGTACAGAGAAGGAACTTGCCCAAAGTCACCCTGCCTGGACATGACAGAGCTGAGATTCAAATCTGTGCCCAAGTTCTTGACAACAGGAGACTTGCCTACATGGAGACTGGAAGATAGTTTTCTAAGGATAGCATTCCTTTTACATTCATTAGTGAGCAAAGCTATACTACAATTATAATTCCAATATGCTTTTCTCAACTTGAGAAAGCAACTCTAAAGTGCTGCTGGAGGCGTAGGTATTCAAGGATAGCAAGAAAAAAGCCAGTCTGTAAAGAGGCATAATGAGGAGGGAGCTAAAATTGTACTAAGATGGTGAGCACAGTAACGGCCCAGGAACGGATGAATGGAAGATATGGGACAGGAGACCAGGGCACTGAGGCTAGCAGGCCAAGTGCAGCCATGCCCATCCCCTTACATCTTATCTACAGTTGCTTTCATGGTTCAAGGGCAGAGCTGACTGGTTGCCACAGAGATCTTAGGGCCAGGAGAGCCCAAAATACTCACTGTCTGTTCCTTTCAAGCTTTCCATCCATTGGCATGGAATAAAGTGCACATTCAAGAGTCTATGAAAGCCTTTTAAAAATCTCTGGGACTGTTTGATTATGGCCATAGTCTTATTTCTTGTGCCTCCCCCCTCCATACAAACCGTAAGGAGAAAGTAGTAATCGTACTGAATGAAAGAAAAGATCATTTTTCTTTTCTTGATGTGGGAAGAGGCCTCATGCCACCAGAAAGTCAGAAAACCTTTAGAAAGGGCAGAGCCAGCCTCCTGACTTAGCAATCTCACTTCCAGAAGTATCAGCCAGGGAGCGCCTGGGTAGCTCAGTCTTCAGCTCAGGTTCTGATCCCGGGGTCCTGGGATCGAGCCCCGCGAGGGGCTCCCTGCTCAGCGGGAGTCTGCTTCCCCTTCTCCCTCTGCCTGCAGCTCCCCCTGGTTGTACTCTCTCTCTTTCTCTGTCAGATAAATAAGTAAAATCTTAAACAAATATATGTCATCCAAGGAAAGAGACTATGATCTCATGAAGTTAGTAAGAGACCTATCCAAGCCTCAGAGCGTTGCTTTCAGGGTGTGGCTCCTAACTGCAAAACATCGCAAATCTAAATGCCCAGCAGACAGGGCTAAGGACGTAAACGATGGTACAGTTTCACCATGAAATACGCACCACCTTTGAGAAAGAGGGGCCTTGCTCAGGGACAGTATCCTGTGCCTGCCGAGTAAGTCCACAGGCTTTGAAGCTAGAGTGCCTGGGTCCGAATTCCGACGCTCAGCAGTAACTAGCTCTGTGATCCTGGAGCACAGTCAGTTTGCCATTTGTGAAACAGCTAATAACAGCCAAGCAGGCATAACACATAATAACCTTGGTGGCTGGGGTTTTACGAGAATTAAATGAGTTAATGCGATGGCTCCTTTTCTGCTCTCAGTGAATATTTGATGTTATGTTTGTTGCTCAAGATCAATGACCATGGCATGGCATTTTAAGTGATTAAGTTTGGAAAGATCAAGCACATTACGATCTACGCGTGAGCACACACACATAAAAGAGAGAAGCAACCACAGAATCTCCCAGTGTGTTGAAGATAGTAACAGAGGTCCTCTTTGAATGACATCTCAGTGATCTGACCTTATGTACACAGTCTTATTTGTGTGTGTGTGTGTGTGTGTGTGTGTGTGTGTGCATGTTTCTAATGTACCACAGAGCAGTTTTCAAAAACTTATTTAAAAAACCCAGAGGAGGGACGCCTGGGTGGCTCAGTTGGTTAAGCGGCTGCCTTCGCCTTAGGTCATGATCCCAGCGTCCTGGGATCGAGTCCCACATCAGGCTCCTTGCTCAGCAGGGAGCCTGCTTCTCCCTCTGCCTCTGCCTGCCTCTCTGTCTGCCTGTGCCGTTCACTCTCTCTCCCTCTCTCTCTGACAAATAAATAAATAAAATCTTAAAAAAAGAAAAAACCCAGAGGATGTTTATATAAAAAAAAAATCTTCAAAAAAAAAAAAAACAAAAAACCAAAACAACCCAGAGGGCCAGGGTTTTAATTCCCTCCTTTTATTATCTTGCCTAAAATAAGACACAACCAGCCCACTCCTGGCAGACAGGGTGCCAGGGTCCCTGAGAGAAGATGGGGGTATCACATGCTTGGAGACACACTGGACCAAAGCAGGGAGCTGGGGGCTCCTAGCAGGAGGCTGATACCAGCTCACATCACCATGGCAACCACAATGGAAAGTTGAAACAGTACTTTGGAGGGAAGAAATCACCTTTCTTTATCATTAGGGGCATAAAAATAAGAAGCTTATAATTTTTATATTTTTTAGCAGAAACCTTCCTTCCTCCATCAATAAAGGCCTAGAGCAAAAAGTCTAGTCCATCAACATAGGCTGAGACAACTGGTGAATGATCTGGCCCATGAGCTCTTCTTACTATTGGTCCTCTTTGGCAGACTTTGCCTATTCTGAGGACCTGTGGACTCTGGAGATTATTGCTCAATAAACATGTTGGAAATGAGGATCTGAATGAAGGGACTCTCTTTAAGATAGAATTAGCAAATGTTCGAGTTATTTAGAAGGTGCTTTGAAGTCTGGGTGGGAAGGCACTCCCGCTGCTGCAGCTCCGACCCATGGTGGCCCAGCTTCAACCTGGCTCCTCTGCTGGCAGGTGTCCCTGCATGTCTAGAGAGATGTCTTTGTTGCAGAAGAGTTACAATCACCAGAAATGAGTTGTTTTGAGCCCCAAACCTGCCTCTTTTGAACTTCCGCCAGTTGATTCTAATTCTAGGTCAGAATGAACTCCCCGAAAGTCTACTACTTGTCCCACCTTAAAACTCTTCAGGTAGACAGAGGTCACTGTCGGACCGCTCTGGGAACTGGTATTTATTGTCTCTGGTAGGGCACGTCAGAAGCTTGTTGGTTTTAGGGGTGTGATGATAAAGCAGCCACACATCTCTTCGCCGTCATATTTGAAAAGCGGATGTGGTTTCTCCTTGTTGCCCCTAACATGTTCCTTTTTATCTAGCTTTGCTTCAAAACTCAGGACCCATGTTACACCTCTGAGAAGGTTTCCGGGTTCTCTGGGGGAGTTGCCCCTCTCTGTCGCCGCTCCTCGCCCCACAGGGAGCAGGTTTGCTTTCAGATCTGTCTCCACCGTTAGACCGACAGCCCCCTTGAGACCATCTTTGGTTCTCAAGTGCTCGTCCTTGTCTGGGATGAACTCATGGCGTGGCTGGTGCTGAGGACAGGGAGACCAAGCCCCGCGCGTCGGGTGCCCCTTCTGGTGCCCGAAGACGGCACTCCGCTCCTGCTCTGCTCGTGGTTAGTGAGCGTGTGGTTCAGCGGCTGGCAGACGAATTGTCCTCTTCCACCAACGAGGTGTCCAGCTGGGCGAGACGAGGGCCCTCCCTTGGGCCTCACCCATCCTCTCAGTGAGACAGTTTTGAGTTCTCATGCTCTCACCCAGTTTAGTCTTGAGCAGTTAAACTGATGTAACAGGTTGGGGTCAGGTGTGCCTGGATCATCTTTCCCTAGAATTGCCTGCAAAGCCCCACAGCTGAGACCCAGAGATGCTAAGACCCCATGTCCTGAGCTCAGAGAACTGCCAGCAGATGCGGCCCAGCCTCTGTCTGCAGGGTTTCCTGAGAGACACCAGCTGGAGAACTGGCCCTATCCTGCTGGAGAAGGGCTGGGGCTAGGGACACAGGTAGCCTCTTGGTGTATATCTGTGTGTGTGTGTGTGTGTGTGTGTAGTGTGTGTGTAAAGAGACTGTTGGTGAAGAGAGATTTCCTTTTCCCCTCCTCTTCAAAATAAGGGATGGGAGACTACCACAGCCATGAAGAGTCTGCATCATCCCTCTTCCTTCCATCGTGGGAGCTGGCGGTCCCTGAGTCTGGTCTGTCCAAGCCCTGGGCTGTTGGAGTGTGGAGACAGGGCCCCTGTGCAGCCCAGTGAAGCCACCCGAATGTCCCCTGTGGGTGTGGGAAGGACAGACACACACCCTGTGGATCTAGAGCATGCTCAGGAGGGGTGGCTGGCTGCCTCCTGGGTCTCCCTGCAAGAAAGTTAGTTGCCTCCTGGGAGAGGGGCGCCTGCAGGATATGCCCAGCAGGACTTCTCCATGGGCAGCGACCCTAAGGACCGCTGTCCCTCATGAGACTCCATGAACACGCTCCTGAGAGTCCATGCTGAAGCCTTATCCGGTGAAGGGGACGGGTGTCCAACAAGGTCACACCGAGGAGCAGAGGCCACCAAGAGAAAGGGGCTGGCGCAGGGTCCCAGGCGGCTGGTGGCCACCTGGGGCTCTTGGCCAGCTTCCTGCCCTGACTCCACAGCAGAAGGAGGCAGAGCAAGAGGCTGGAGGGACCCTGTCGGAGTTGGACGTGTCAAAACGGAGAGCGTGTCTTCAAGAACTGGAACTATGCTGTTCTAATCGTGGCAAGTGATCAAAAAGGGAGGGACTTGGGCTGAGATATTACTAAAATCCTCTTCTCTCCAGTGGGAGGAGGCTGCAGAGCCGATCCTTTGGGCAGGGCAGTTACTGGCCAGAAGGAGTATATCCTGTCACCACTCGTGAGTGACACCACCAGGGAATGGTCCTACTCCTTCGTCCTTGTAAACAGCCGGTATTTACTGTACCACCATAAGGCTGCTGGGGGGTTGGGTCATCTTCCCATTTTTAGAAAGTCACCCAGAAGTCCCCTGGCCTGGTGCACAAAGTTGGGAAGGGACAGGTGTCTCCCTGCTGGGGGTATGTGGCACAGCAAGTGTGTGGGACAGGCCTGAGGGCTTGCAGCGAGTGGGGTCCATTTCCTGACCAAAGGATATTCTTAGGAATGTAAGCTCGAGTCACCCTGCCAGCTAGCTGTGAATGACATATGTCTCTTAGGCTAGCAAATCATAATGGATCGGATGAATTTGGGAGTATGGGAAGTTGGAAAACCCATTCTTCCTTCCTCCTTCGTTTTTTTCTTTCTCTCTTTCTCTCTCTCTGTTTCCCTCCTTGTGCTTCTCCTTTGTGGGATTGAAAACAAGTGAGTGTTTGTTTAATTTATGGTTATTGTCTGCCTCTTCCACGTGTCCCTGGGATTCTGAGAATGCAGCTACATCTGTTATGCTCAGCATTCTGTCTCCATTACCAGCCCAATAATGGGCACATGGCAGGTACTCAATCAATATTTACCAAATGAATGAGTACATGAACACTCATTGGTGGTCATTAAAATAATGTTCTTTAAATTGCTGATTTTATTGTAAGCTAAATGTCCCGGTCTTCCTAGGCTGTGATCCAACATATGATCAGGATTCCTTTGGAAGTATCCACATTGTCATGTTCTGCACTGTCTTGGCCATGGGAGTCTCCTCCCCAGTGGAATTCTGGGAGTTGTCTGAGGGGCTGTCTATCACCGGTGCTCAGGACAGCTGGCCTCAGCATTCTCCCCTGTGATGTGCTCATTCTCCTGTCCCAGTTCCTATCCAGTGGGTATGGCTCCCTGGGTTGGTGTCCCTCTCCAGCATCCCCATTCTGGCTTCAGGAGAGCATGGACTGCCCTCTCCCCTTCGCTTTTCCATGTTTGGGCCAAGCTCTTCTAATTCCCAGGAGTGCAAGAGAGACCCAGTAACTGCAGAGACTAACTTAGAGCCACCACTGGTGTTGGTGTGCACAAACTGTCTGACCCAGACCTGCCCTCAGAATGTTCCCCTCAGGGAGCCTTCTCTGTCTCCTCTCCGCCAGTCTCCATGCAGCAGGGGCGGCTCCTGGGGACTCACTGGGAAGGCCCCAGGCGTCTCCCTTCCTCAGGGTTAAGGACAAGCTTCCTTGGCATCTAAAGAGAAAAGGAATTGTATGGTTGTTTGCCTTCCCCTCATCTAATATCCCTGCTGGAAGACACACCTTATTTGCGTTATTAAATGCAGCGGTCCTGAACATCATTTACTGTACCCCAGTGTACACACGTCTTTCTCAGGGGCAACAGGTGGGAACCCGCTAATCCATATTTTTCTAAACCAAAACACCCTCTTGAAAGTGAATTCAAAACTCCTCTCTTAGGAGGCAGAAAACTTCTGCAGCATCCAAAAATTTTGGATCTATTTTCAAATAGATGACCTTACACCCATGACCTTATGATTATGATTTTTTTTGGCAAGATGACACTCATTTGGATATCACATTCTGATCCTTTGTTGGAACCCTGGGCACGACCATGCACTTCTATTTGTTTATTATTTATCTAACAAATATTGATGGAACGTTTACAAAATCCCTGCTCCTGTGGATTGTATGTTCTTAGAGCAGGGATCAGCATATTTTTTTCTGTAAATGGTTGGATAGTAAATTTTGTAGGGTTTGTGAGCCCTTTTAGCACTAACGCAGCTATAGACAAGATAATAAGTGAATAGACATGGCTCTCTCCGATAGAACTTTATTTACAAAACAGGTGGCTGGCCTGGGTGCCATAGTTTGCTGACTCCTATTCTGAGCAATAAAACAGATATATACTATGGCAGGTATGACTAAGTGCCAAAAATAAAAATAAGACATTCGGTGCACAGCAGGGGACAGATCATGTAGGAATTAATGCTGAGTGAGATTGGAAATCCTTGGAAGATTTGAGCAGAGAAATGGTCTGATCTGACTCCCAGCTCCGGTGGAGCACATTGTGGAAAGGATAGAAACGTGAGGACTGGCTGGAGGTTACTGCAGCGGTCCAGACTCAAAGGGATGGTGGTCGGTACCAGGATGGGAGTAATGAGGGGGTCAGAGTTGGTTGCAAACTAGACAGATTTAGAAGGTCTGAGAAAAAAGGATGTCAAGGACAAGGCTAAGACTTTAGTCTGAGTAGTTGGAAGAATGGCCTTTCCATTGATTGACTGAGCTGAATAAGAGAGAAGTAGGGACAAATTTAGGGCAGAAGACAGAGAATCCTGTTTGGGACATGTTTTATTTGAGGTACCTGTCTGACACCCAAGTGAACTTGGGTAGGTTGTTGGATATACATGTCTGAGATGAGGGGAAGGATTGGGATTACAAATTTGAGAGTCACCAGCATGGGAGTGGTCTTTGTGGGATCAGTGAGGGCATGAGAATTGATGTAAAAGACAGGTCCACAGATT
>ML103908.1:189023-211833 GCA_003697995.1 Taxidea taxus jeffersonii
ATGAGAATTGATGTAAAAGACAGGTCCACAGATTGAGCCCTAGCTTGGAGGTCAGGGGGAGGAGAGAGCAGCCCAGGAGACAGCAGGAGTGGGCAGCGGAGGCAGGGGGAATGGGCTCAGGTGGAGAGTGTGATGGGCCAGTGGGGTGCTACTGGTGGGGCGACAGGGGTGTGGGCTGAGAGCTGCCCTTGATTAGATGCTGGGGCTCAGCAGGAGAGCTGTTCCCTACCGTGCTTTGCGTCTCCCTCAGTGGATCCCTGCTGCAGCTGGGGAAGAACTCCCAGACCATCACTCTTCCCTGGTCCCTTTATTGCCAGACAAGTTGCATTTTCTTAGGGACTTGGCAACTTGGCAGGCAAATTGCACCTCCCAAATTGCCCATAATCCTTGGCTTAGCTGCTGTCTTTGTATTGAAAAAAGAAGCCAGCAGAGGCAGAGAGTGATTTTGGGAATGAAGAGGAAAAAAATTTTGACCAAAATATAGGCATATCATCCTGGGTCCCCACCTCCTGTCCTCCTGCCCTTGAGTAGGATGGAACCTTCATGCCAAGGTAGGTTATCCTCTCAACAGGGTGAAAATGCAGCTGCCCCAGAGGGGTTTGGACAGTGTTCCGCTTCTCCCATGAAGGCAAGAGCCCCAGGAATCGTCTTTCATGTGTGGGCCAGGGTGTGGGTTTCAGGGCAAATACAGGGGAGAAAGAGGATGGGCAGAGAGGTGAAAGAATGTCCTGGGGGCCTGAAAAGGCTGGTGGAAGGGGAAAGCCCAGCGTAGAACTGGTGGGAAAGGAGGGGTGGGCTTCTTGAGTGTCTTTGACCTAGAACTGGCCCCACGTGTAAAGTCAAGGATCCAAGAAATTGGTCCCTTCCTTCCTCTCTCCTTTTTTTTTTTTTTTTTTTTGTCATGGCAAAGATGACACCTGACACTCTGGGCTTGTATCTGCTCATGCCTTTGTTCTATTTTTTTCTACTCTGTTCAATGTGGGCGTTTGGCATGATGGTCGGAGTTTTGAAAGCAACACTCCAGCTGTCCTCTCCATGCCCACTCCTACTGAATTATCTTGAAATCCCTTCTGCTTGGCATGGCTTTCTTTAGTCCTCGTTAAGCAGAGTCTTGGGCAAGCCTCTGTTTTGACATGGAATCATGCACTTGGCACCTCCCCCCCAACAATCTTGTTGGATTATTGAACATCTGTCTTCTAGGCTTCAACTCTTGTGGTTGATGGATGACCAGCTGTCCTGAATAGAGCTGAGAGCCACGGAACCGGTGGGACCTCTGCCTGGTGAGGATCCCAAGCCAAGAAATATACAGGTCTGCCCTCTGGCCAGGAAGGTCCTTCCAATTAGTGGGATATCCGTAACAATGGGGGTATTTTTAAGTTACCTAATGGTTCTTTTTGTTAGCAGACTTTATCAAATCCAGAATACCACATTTGAGTATTGTCCTGGCTACCGGCAGCAAGTCACGAAAAAAGCAGGCAGAGGAGACAGAAGTACATATGTAGGTGGTAGAAGACTGTATTATTATTATTATTTTTTCAAAGATTTCATCCATTTATTTGATAGACAGAGATCACAAGTAGGCAGAGAGGCAGAGAGAGAGGAGGAAGCAGGCTGTCCGCAGAGCAGAGAGCCCAATGTGGGGCTCGATCCCAGGACCCTGGGATCATGACCCAAGCTGAAGGCAGCAGCTTTAACCCACTGAGCCACCCAGGTGCCCCAAGACTGTATTATTTTAACATCTGCTACCAGAAATACTCCCAGGAAGGGAGTTCCTTTAAGAAAGGACCTTGACAAGTCATTTGGGGGTGGAAGGGGAGCCCTGAGGGCTTTGAGGAGTTGAGACAACCAAAGGAATTTTGAAAGTGCTTTGCACATGATATTAAGATGTGGGGAGAAGGAGAAGAGAGGAAGCAGAGGGAGAGGGGGCCAGAGGCCTGTGGATTGTGAACGCCTTTCTTGTATCATCAGGGTTCTCCAGAGACTCAGAATCAAGAGGATATGGACATATACATAAATGTATGTGTATGCGTATCTCTCTCTCTCTATTTAACTATCTATCTACCTATCTACTGACTTACCTACCTACGTACCTCCACGAAGAGATTTATTATAAGGAATAGGCTCATCTAATTGTGGAGATGAGCAGCCCCATGATCTGCTGTCTGCTGGCTGGAGACCCAGGAAAGCAGATATTGATAGAGTTCAAAGGTCTGAGAGCCAGAGAGCTGATGGTACAGATTCCAAGTCTGAAAGTTAAAAACCAGGAGCACCAAATGCAGGGGAAGACCAATGTCTCAGCTCAAACAGTCAAGCTGAATTAATTCAACCTTCTTCCACTCTTTGTTGAACTGAGGTCCTCCCGATGGGGAGGCCAATCCCTGCACTCAGTCCACTGATTCAAAGCCCCCTCACAGACACAGCCTAGAGTAATGTGTAACTAGAAATCTGAACATCTCCTGGCCCAGTCAGGTGGACAGACAAGATTGATCATCCCAGTCCCCCTGTTGGTAAGAAGCTCAAGGAATTTTCTGCACAGAGATGGCAAATGCTCCCTTGGAAGGGGCTGCACTTTGGTCATGCCGACCTCCCAGTTTGCTGAAATCCTTAGTCAAGTGTGTTGTGCACACAAGTGCATGTCTTTTCTTAGTGGTGTGCTTGTGTGCGTAGTATATATGAAAGCTTGTGTGTGCATATGTGACAGGGGGAGACAGAGACAGGGCATTTGTGTAGGTAGAAGGACCTGAAGCTCCAGGGACAGTGGCTGCCATGCAGAACAGGGTTGGGTGAGGAGAGAACCCAGAGATTAGTGAATTCAGCAGAAGCAGGACCCTAAGTCAGAGGCAGTAGAAAGGCATGAACAGTCAGGAAACTTCTGGATGGTTGAAATGAAATGGAAGCCAAGGTCACCCTAGTCTAGATGATAGGGAGCAAGGTGGCAGGAGGGGGGTATGCTCCGGATATGTTCTGGGGGCTCCATGAACTCTTGCTAAAAGAGCAAAGCCTGAGGTCAATAGATTCAAAGTCTCACCATCACCGCCCTCTACTCTCAACAGAGCAGAAAATCTGTATTGTGCTTCTACCTAATTCTTCCCTCTACTTGTCATCCTGCAAGAGAATCAAGGGGAGTTCGCTCCTCCCTGAGTCACAGGTAGAAACCACACCAGGTGAGCTATCCCGCAAAAGAAACTTTATTTGCAGCAAAAAGATGATGAGGAATATTCCATGAGCGGATTCCTTTTGTTTAGGGTTAGGATGAATATTTAGGTAGGGAAAACTTGTCATGGTGTATAGAGGCAGGCATAAGGGTACACATGAGCCTTACCGACACATGTCTATACATACATTGTATGTTATGTAAATGAGGTTTGTGCTCCTGCTTGGGCAGGATTTTGGTATTATAATGAGGTAAGGGTCACCGTTGGTCACTCCATGGTCCACCTGGGTAGGCTTGTGTTGACAGTTAAGTTCAAGCTGGGCTGGGTGGTCTGGGCCAACGAGAACTCTTTATCTGGGTAGGAGAGTCATTATTGTTTGAAAGGTATTTCGGGTTTCCAGCCTGGGATGATATGCCCCATGGGTCTTTTGCCTGAGTTAAGAGATAAGTGGAAAATAAGAGCTTAGGAAAAAATGTGGGACAATAGGTCAGTGAGTATAAGCAGGTGGGCAATAAAGGTTAGGTCCTGGGGTCTAGCTGGTGACAGTCTATTGATAGCTTTCTATCTCCTTCATCCAAGGCACTTCCGTCGCTTTTCAGCAGACAAAATTGCAAAGGGTGAGGGTGTATTTTTTTGCAGTGGCTTGGGATAGAGGGCCCTTCCAATAGGATTTTTACTCAGGAGGTTAAAGGAATAATTCAGTGAAGGCTGCTTGGTTTGCATAGCATTTCTAGGACACTGGCTGCATAAGACGAATGATACTTTCATGCACGTTTCTGAATGGCTAAGTGTTTTCCGGAAGCCTTAAATGGCTTTGCAGATGTGAATTGATCGGTCGTATCACAAAGTACTGTCTTTGGTGTGGGTCGGCCCTAAGCCCTTCCCTTGTGTTCCCTGGTGGACGGCATCCTTACTATGTGTCAGCTGCTGACTTGGAGTCATCAAACACTAATCAGATAAGAAATGTATTAGTGAGGAATCATAGAAATTGTATTTTCAGAGTAGGAAAAAAAAAAGACAGTGCAAATTTTAAATTCACCATGAAGCTGTCACAGCTGTTTAAGATGCTGTGAAAGTCCATTTTAATAAGTATCACAGTTTACCTATTAAGTGTATTTCAGAGGCAAGCAAAGTGAAAAGTGTAATCTGCTTTTAAGCATTTTCCACTAATATAAATTACCCAAATGAAGGATCTGGGTGTGCTTGCACTACTAAATGAGGCAGACTTTACCAAACTTGATGTTACTAAGACCTCTTACATGTTCGGCTCTGTCAGGAATGAATCACACAGCGTAAGTGGAAATCCTTGCACAGGGTTTGGAGGCCAAACAGACCTCCCTCGCCTCTGTGTCCTGTTAGTTCTCTGTTCCTGGACAACCATTTCCCTATTCTGGGCTGCAGGTTTCTTAGGTGTAAACAAACTAGGTTAATTAATCCTCTGAGTATTGTTGTTCAGGTTAAATGAGATAATACATACAAAGAATTTAGCTCCAGAATGCATATACTCAGTACTTCATAAATGATTGTAATTTTTATTATAAATTTATAGTATTTAACTCAATGCTATTATTTTTGGAGTCCAAAGTTCTATTAATTTTAACCATTTAAGATGGAAATTTTAATTAAATTTTGAGCTTCCTGCCTGTTAGACTGAATTTTATTGTTGTAAGAACACATTATAACAATGGAAAAGAATACATTACAACAATGAAAACTTAAAAAATGAAATAATTTATTTACTGACCTCATAT
This sequence comes from Taxidea taxus jeffersonii, assembly GCA_003697995.1. NCBI lineage: Eukaryota > Metazoa > Chordata > Mammalia > Carnivora > Mustelidae > Taxidea > Taxidea taxus. Next base: position 193,930 of record ML103908.1, read on the forward strand.
TTTAACAAAACATGGCTTTTCCTATTTTTGGATCCCCTTGGCCGTGTATAGGCACATTTTAACGTTATTATAATCAGTGTTCAGAACCCTATTCCACAGTCTGCATTTTCATAAAAGGTACTTATCTATTTTTTTATGTTCTCTATAATTGTAATTTTTGGTGGCCAGATAGCATTCAGTTGAGTTTGTGGACCCTAATTTCACAGTCCCTTTTTAAAAATCACTTTGGTAGATCAGTATCTTTTATAAAAGGAGCCAACGGATTCTAGATGTGGAGACTGGGAAGAAGTGAGTCCTTTTGTTTGGGGAGGGGCTTCATAGCTGAGGTGCGTTGGGACAGATAATTGGTGCCCAGACAACCGGCTGCGGTGGCGGTGAAGTGGGTGGGGTCCCCAGGAGAAAACATTGCCCAGCTGGCTGCAGTCGAAGGCTGGCTGTGTCTGTATGGAGAGAGGTAGAGGGGACCTTGAGGCTAATCCAGAAGGATTGATCAGCTCAGTTCGGCAGCCAAGGAAAGGATGAGGCAAGGTTAGAAGTTCCTTCTAGCAGGCAGAAGAGGGGGTCAGTGTGTTGAAGGCTATGTCTGCGTTGATGTGATGTATAATAAGAAATACATATTTGGTGTTTGGTCCATTTCTGGCACAGAGCTCCTAAAACCCTTGGAATTTTTGAAGGAATGAGAGTGATCAAGGTCTCTTTTGCTATGTTAATGAGACGACTTTGGAAAGCCACTCAGTCACCCAAGAAGTGGCTGGTTACCAGAAGAACCAAGGATTGGAACTTTCAGTCCCATACCCCTGGCCTCCAGGAATGGGAGAGAGGCTGGAGGCTGGATAGATTGTCAATGGCCAAAGACCTAATCTGTCATGCATATGTAATAAAGCCTCCCTAGAATCCCAACAGGATAGGGTTGGGAGAGCTTCTGGGTTGATGGACACGTGGAAATAGGAGGAAGATGTGCCCCAGGAGAGCATGGAAACTCCGAGTCCTTTCACCCTGTGCCTTGCCCATCTTTACATCTGGCTGCTGATGCACATCCTGTAAAGCTTTTGCAATAGAAGGATAATCTTGTGAGTTAACTGGTTTCCTGAGTTCTGTGAATTGCTCTAGCAAGTTAATTGAACCCAAGGAAGGGGTCATGGGAACGCTGATCTACAGTCAGGTGGTCCAGCATAAGTGACAACCTTCCAATTAGCATCTAAAGTAGAGAACAGCCTTGTGGGACTGGGCCTTTGTGGGATTTGATGCCATCTCAGGTATCGAGTGTCAGAACTGATTTGTAGGACACCCGGCTGGTGTCTGAGAATTGCATGGGGGTAGAGGGAACACTGCCCCCCACCACACACATTGATAGTGGTACCAGAATTGTACTCTGCTTTTGCTGTTTTCCATGAGCTCATTTAATCTTATAAAGTACTATGGACCCTATAAGATCAGTTAATATCCCAGTTCAACAGATGGGGAAACTGAGGCCTAGGAGGTGGAGTGTAAGTCGCCCAGGGCCGCAGCTGGCAGCTTGTTGGCATGCCCTGCTCAGCAAGACTTCCATGAGCTGAGAACGGCTGAACCCTCAGGGGTGTTCCTCTGGGACTCCTGTTAGACCAGTGAAGGGCCAGTTCTGCTCTACAATTAAAACGAAAAGCTTGCCTTTCCTGCTGGGTAAATTGGGGTACTGTAGAGCAAACAGAGAGAAAATGGCTGCCACAGGCTCAGTGGGGGCTGATGGTATTCTCAGGAGTGTTTCCCTTGAGTGTGGAACTTCTAAGAACATAACAATGCTGTGTGTGCCTGCAAAACATTTCTACCTGGGGAGGATTCTGGACCCTGCACTTCGTGGTGGTCTGTGGTCAGGAACCCATCTTAGCCACCATTTTCAAAGACCAAGCCAATTGTTTTGATGATGACTATGTGGGACTTGCATTGCTGTAGTTCATATGAGGTTTTATGAAAATGGGTAGTTTAATTAAATAAACAGTATTTTTTAACATATTATATTGGCAAATACATATATAAATATTTATTATAAATGCTATTTTATATATAATAGGTAACGTGTAAAACAATATATTGTGTATTTTATGTATTTATAAATATTATGTATGTTTGTATATGCTTAAAATACAGCTTTAGGTACAAATATGTGTGTGTAAAGATATTTGTTACAATGTTCTTTATAATACTGAAAAACGAGAATTGACTTAAATGTCCAGTGATAGAAGCATTGGTAAAGAAGTTTTGTATATGTGTACAGTGGAATCAAAGCCTTAAAAAAACACACTTGCAGAAAGATGTTTAGTGACAGGGGACACTGCTCATGACATAATATTAAGTTTTTGGAGACAGTATATTAAGTAGAATTTACACATTATGTTTCCAGTTTTGCAAAGACAATAAAAAATTTATAAAAAACAACTAGAAATAAATGCATAAAAATATCAAAGTGAAAATGGTGATTATTTCTCAGAGGTCCAAATAGAGGGACCCTTATTTTCTTTTTTTGTATTTTGTTGTAAAGTTTACACAGTCTCTTCAATGAACATAGAAAACACACACACAAAACATTTGTGTGTATGAAGCCACTAGAGATAAACAACACCATGTAGATTTTCCCGGTTTATCCCAATTTTCAAATTTTGCCCTGTTGTCAGATTATGAAATTTCACTCTGGCTGGGAAATAAGATGCTGTAGGTATTTGGGGACGAGAAAAGTCAAGGTTTTTCTAACGCAGCTTTCTAGCAAGACTGAAAGGATGAGCTGCTGTTTGGAGTTAAGAATTCAGGTCCAGCAGGTGGACAATGGAGGGCAGTCGAGGTGTGATGAAGGGATGGCCCTGAGGCTTCAGGTCTGACCTGGCTACCTGGAGCTCTGGGACCAGGATTTTGCCTGGTATGGGAGCTGGGGGGGGGGGTCCAGGTTCAAGTCCATGTCCAAAGTTACCTATGTAACTTAATCTCATGAAATCTCAACATAATTGTAAAATGACCACTGTATTGATCTGTAGTGAAACATTAATGGTAAAGCCTACATAGCAGCAGGAGCAAGGAGTCTCCCTGTTCCAAGGATGTATAACCAATGCCTGGCTCATGATTTCCCCTGGTCTGCACGTTTGCCTGCCAAATCAAGGAATTAGAATAGATCATCTCTAAATTACCCTTTCTCTTTAAAATGTCTATGGCACTTAAAAAGCCTTAGGCAAAGAGAGTTGAATATTCCCTTAACTTTTATTTTATCCTCCTTTGGTGAAGAGAGAGTTATGACAATGCATGCATATACATCAAGGAGCCAACTAGCAGGGTGTGGAATTCAGCAGTGTGAGTAGAGGGGTTTAAAGGAAGCCAGAGTAGGCTGTAGTTTTTAAGGTGATGGATGACAAGGAATAGGGTGGCTGGGTACAAGTATAAGTCTCCTACCCTTTCTCGCAAAGATGCATATCAAAGGGCTCTGTGTTTTGTTTTCTCTGGAGCAGTGATTCCCAAGCTTTATTGCAAATGACAGTCACCTGGAGAGCTGTAAGGTCCTGTGGCCCCAGGAGCACCTCATGCCAATTAAATCTGGAGAGAACCCAGGCATCGATATTGTAAAATCTCCCCAGATGGTTCCAATGGGCACCCAAAGTGAAGACCCATGAGCCTAGTGAATGGAGGGCCCAGAAACAAGTGTGAATCGCATATGTCAATCTATCCACCGAGTGGATAAAAGCCACGCTTCTCTCCAAGACTTTCTAGATGCCAGTGAGGGCCTGACAGCCACTCAGGAGGGTGAATCCAGAGAAATCCTGCCATTTTCTTCTATATTTGCAGTCTAGGCAAAGTGTTGGCCATGTTCCTAGGGTGGTTAAACTCACATATATAGATAGATCTGAACGTGCCTTTGAGGGAAGAAGTACTTTATTTATTTATTTTTAAAATTTTATTTATTTGAGACAGAGAGAGTGAACAAGAGAGTAAGCATGGGGTGGGGTGAAGGGGCAGTGGAGGTGGAGGATGGAGGGGCAGAGGGAAAAGCAGACTTGCGGCTGAGCTGACAGCCCAATGCAGGGCTCCATCTTAGGACCCCAGGGACCACGACTGGAGCCAAAGGCAGACACCTAATAGACTGAGCCACCCAGGACCTCTGAGGGAAGAGGTACTTTTACGCATCCTTTAATGCCACTGCTCATTTGCCAGGGGGAGAAACAGACTCAGGCATGTGAAATGACTCCTTCAAGCCCCGAGGCTGAGAAAGGAGCCCTGCGTCTGCTTTCCCTCCACTTCCTCTGCTCTCCTTGGTATGACCTCAGTAGTGCTCCGATGCACGAGAAGAGACTGAAATGAAATGCCCCTTTCCAAACAGTAGCCTACTGGTCACACAACAGTGTTCATGACCGTCCGAGACAATAACCAAAGAAAAAAACAGGGAAGTTGTCACTAGTTTGAGTCTAGTTTCTCAAGGACACACCATGGGAGGCTGTTGTCAGACTGATGGTGCTTCTTTCTAGGGGGACACGCTTCCTCTTGTGGGAAGCTTCTCATTTGTAAACCAAAGCAGATAAACAAGTTCTACTCTGTCCCGCTGAGTATGACTGACACATTTGAAAATATCTTTCTATGAAGACAGGGGAAAGGGATAATGTAAGACAACACAGGCGAATACACAGGAAAATCTAGGGAGGAATTCCAAAAATTGGTCCCCTAAAGAAAAAGGCATGTCTGACATGAACCTCAGGACCTGGATAGCCTTCCCTTGACATAACCAGACAACAGAAGAGTCTCCATTCTAAGGTCTTTCCACTAGATGGCGGCAGGACCACGGTAAAGGATCACACTGGCTTGCGTTGACATTAAAAAAAGGATCTTTTTATACTACACAGAGGTTGGAACTCTGATGGTTTTATGGATAGGAATATGCTGTTAAACTATTATAGTTCATAGTATATTTAATTTAGAATTCTTCCTATTATTGTGCAAAGTATATTGACGTTCTTGGTATAATTCTTACGATCATGAATTATTTCATGTGTTATTTAAGCAGTTTTCATGTTATGGCTAATCGTCCTTTGGCTACCACCACCTCTGGTCATTGAATCCCAACTTTTGCTTGGCTAAAACTACATTCTTCAAAGGGCAACAAGTGTTTATTTACTAAATGGCTTTAGTCTGTAGCGTGAGCCACACAGCTGTGATCCTGCTCATTATGGCTCTGTTATGAGTTTCCCTCAGTCGTATGATATAGCCCGATTCTTCTTTTTCTCCCATGATCTCATATCAACTACAACTTGATCTTTGGTGGATGCAATATGTTAAGGCCTTATGTTTTTACTGAGAGCCAGGCCGTGTGTGAGCTGTTGGCGATGTCAAGCGAGACTTTGATGGAGGTTACATGCTGCTGGAAGATACCACGACACGTATCTAAGGTACCTACTTTAGTACAAAGTAAACTAACTTTCTTTCTTTCTTTCTTTTACAAGTCCTTTTAAGATTGAGGCCCTTATTCTGTGGATCGTGGAAAGTTCTCTCGGAAATAGCCGGGTGATCTGGAAAAAGATTTGGATCTGAGACTATCAGAGGCGGCTTTACAAATTTAAGGATTATTAGGAGACTCTTGCCAGACGTGCTCGTTGGGGACCAGGGCCGGGCTGCAGCTGTCCCCCTATTGTCACCATCTGTCATCTTTAGGACACAACCACACGGCCGAGACAAAGTAGGTTAGAAATATGCAGACAGTCTGGTTCATTTTGTTAGCTAAATAAGTGAGTACACGCACAGACTGGTCCACAAACAGAACTAGTCATTGTGGGCGGCTTTTTAAAGCACTCGATGGTTGACAGAGAGTGTTCAGTTATATCACATAGGAGTTTAACAACCCTGGGTCCAGAGAATGCAGCCATCTGCCTAGCAGCAATAGTGAGCCAGTGAAGACAGAATTCAGAAGCAGAATGGTAAAACGTGTTGAGTGTACATTGGGGGTGCCCAGTAGGTTACTAATATACTGCGGGTACTGTTTACTCGAAGCCTGGCCCTTGGTACCCAAGTCTGGCAGTCTTAGATCATGCTGTTTCTGGTTCAGTAATTTATGACTTGAGATCTTCGGATGATTTTCTAAGTTCCAAGTTTGACAGTGTGTGTGCGCGCGCGTGCGTGCACCTGATCTTCAAATTCTCCTCCTGGGGTCTCTGTGTATCTGTTCCACCTGTGTTTTAGTAAATGGTGGAAGAAGAGGGCACGCCTTGCTGATCTGTGGTCGCAGGACCCTATGCAGAACCAGCTTTGTTACTGGGTGGAGTGTAAAGTAACCAAAAGGCTCTTCCTAAGATGAGATGTGAAATGACTGTGCGTTGTCCTATTAGCCTGGGAAAGGCTTGCAGTGAGCTGGGCCTGGGAGTGACGCTCATTTATAACCCAGGCAACAGGAGGTCTCACAGTGCATGGCCATTAAAGAACACTGACATGTTAAAAGGAAAAGCTGTTGCCCATAACCTTATAAAATGGGCTTTCTGTTTCCAACAACAACAAAAACAAGCAGACAAACAGAAAAAGAAAACTGTGAAAATGGCAGAACAGCAAGATGCTGGAAAAATGTGGGTCGGGGTGGAGCAAGGTGCCAGGGTTTCTGGGGCCTGCATTTCCCATAAAGGAACAAATATATTTAGAAAGTGGCAGCACCTTTTGACATTTGCTAAGTGATTTTGATGATTGACTTTTCAATTGGGTTTCTGTAAGTAAGCGAAGGGGGGGTACCAGGGAAAAGCAATTTTCCCAATGGGAGTATAAAATCCTTCAGCCTAATGAAATGTTTTCTCTGGTTTAGAGATAACAACCCACTTTTGGGTTTTATGCCTAATATTGATTCTTTGTGTATTTTTTATAGAAGCCTTGATGAAATTCAGTTAATTGTATTTTATTAGACTGAGAGATTGTCTTTTTAAATATTGTCCAATCCTCCTCACTCATGACTCTTCATTCCTTCTCCCTGCTCCCTATCAATAGTTTCACTTTGATGGATGGTTTGTGACAGTTAAAAAAAAATCAAACTCTCACTCTACCTTTTTGATCTGCTTCCAGTCTGCAAGATTGCAAAAACGCTGAAAAAGCCAAGTTCCTTTAAGCGGTAAGATGCTGAAATGTGGTCGTTAAATCCTGATGGGTTTTTCATTCTGCATCCCATAATTTTAAGGAGAACCAGTCTCTGAAATGGTTGGATAAATGCGGAAAATGTAATAACGTGGAAGGGAGGTCCCGAGGCAGCTTTTGAATCTGTGGGACCCTGAATTTATTTACAAACATGGAAAGAGCTCATAAATTATCAGGGGCCGCCTCACTTAGCAAAGCGGACCCAGGAAGAGAACACAGCGGGTTTGGGGGTCGAGTGGCTTGGTGGCAGGTAGGGGGGGGCTGCCGTGACTTCCACCTTTTTATGTCTTTGGTGTTTTATCCAGTGAAAGCGTTATCTTGAGAAAACGGCTTTGCTGCTGGGCAATAAGGTGACTTACTCATTGGGATAAAGGGCCTCATAAAAGAATTTGGACAAGAAGAATTAGTAGTTGGGGGAAACTATAATCTTTATTGACTGCCTGGGGTGGGCATGGAAAGCAGAATTAAAATTAGAATTGCTCCAAGGACAAAAAAGTTCAGATTGATTTAAACCCAAAGAATAATGAAAATAAAAAGTAAGAGGCAGCATATTATAGTACAAATAGTTCTGCCCTGGTATTTAGGAGACTTGGATTTTCGTCCTGGTTTTGTGACTTAGAAGCCGTATGTCCTTGAGTAAATCACTTAAATTCTCTGAGCTTCAGTTTTCCTGTTTGTGAGGTGGGGTTTTGGGGGCGCTTATTAGGGGCTGAGTGAAGAACATCACGTGTGTTCAGTAATTTAACTCTTGTGAAGACCTCTGAGCCTGGAACGATGATGATTCTAATACATAGAGAAGAAAACGGAGGCACGTGGGTGGTGGGACAGCAGCAGGATTTGCACCCAGACTCTTGAAATCAGTGTCTGAAAGCACGGCGAAGGTGCTGCCGCCATGGAGCCGCCCTGGAGAAGTCCTGTCTTCTCTTACATGATTGTGCCGAGTTCCAGTAAGTCTTTTTTTTTTTTTTTTTTTTTTTAATAAAGATTTTATTTATTTGACAGACAGAGATCACAAGTAGGCAGAGAGGCAGGCGGGGAGTGGGGGGGGGATCAGGCCCCCTGCTGAGCAGAGAGCCCGATGAGGGGCTCAATCCCAGGACCCTGAGATCATGACTTGAGCTGAAGGCAGAGGCTTAACCCACTGAGCCACCCAGGCACCCCAAGTTCCAGTAAGTCAATACTCGGACCAGATGTTCTAGAAAATAAAAACTCACGCCAATGTCAGGTGGCACTGTTTTCACTTTGTGATCAGGAGGCTCCCTGGCATTAGATATGGTGGGCGTGTCTAAGACCACTCAGGTACCACGAGGCTGCTTCCCGTCCTGGGCACACTGATTTCCTAGGGCTTCCAAGACAAAGTTCCAGAAACCAGGTGGCTTGGAGCAATCTACTTTTATTGTCCTGCAGTTCTGGGGGCCAGGGGTTCAAAATCAAGGTTTTGGCAGGGCTGTGCTCCCTCCCAAGGTCTGAGGATGTTCCAGGTCCCACTCCCAGCTTCTGGAAGCCTCAGATGTACCTTGGCTTGTAGGTGACCATCTTCTCCCTGTGTCTTCACCTCACTGTCTTCTCATTGTGCTTGTCTGTGTCCAAATTTCACCCTTTATAAGGACACAAGTCGTACTGATGAACCGTCCCCCCACCCCCCCCTCAGTGATCTCATCTTGATTGTGGGTAAAGACCTTATTTCCAATTCAGGTCACATTGACAGAGAGTGGAGATTAGGGCTTTCATATTATTATTGTTATTATTATTATTATTATTTTTCTGAGGGTGGTGGTGGGGGCATCTTTTAACCCGTAACAGTGAGAAAGCCCAGGGATGGAATTCGGAGTGAGGCACGCAGAGTCCATATCCAGCCATGAAGGACTGGTTGATTAATGCAGGTGACTGTACTTGTGTTCTCTTGTGGCTGAGACAAACTATATTTAATGGCTTAGAACAATACATATTTACTCTCTTCAAGGTCTAGAGGTCTGATGTCCAAATGAGTGGTGTCCTGAGCTGAAATCGAGGTGTCAGCAGGCCTGCGTGCCTAGTGGAGGTGCCAGGGGAGAACCCGTTTTCTGCCTTTTCCAGCCTCTAGGAGCTGCTCATACGCCTTAGCTCAGGGCCCCTTCTTCCACCTTTGAAGACAGGAACATGCTGTCTTCAAATCTGTCTTTGAATTTGACCTTGATCTTCTGCCTTTCTCTTCTGTCCTTTCATCCTATTGTGATTCTAAGGAGCCTTGGGATTACCACCTGCATCATCTAGTATCCTTTCTCCAGGGCAAGAATTGTTCTCAGGGGATATCTGCCTCCCATGGTGCTTGTCCTAAGCTCCCTCCGTAATGGGGGAGTCCTCATGGTTTTACATAGGTTGTTGAGAAGGTTGAAAGAAGTTATTCTCATGAATAGCTCAGGCCAGTGTCCGCCCCCTGCTCCCCCCAACAGCAGCAACTCATTACCTGCTGGCTGCAGATATAGTATGCACATCACGTTTTATTTTTTATTTTAATTTTTTAAAGATTTTATTTATCTATTAGAGAGAGTGTGTGCACAAGCAGGGGTGAGGTAGAGGGAGAAGCAGGTTCTCTGCTGAGCGGGGAGCTCGAGGTGGGGCTCAATTCCAGGATCCTGGGATGATGACTTGAGCCAAAGGCAGGTGCCCAACCCACTGAGCCACCCAGGCGCCCCTGCACATCACGTTTTAATGGAAAGCTATCTACTTAAATCCTCTTGACTTAGGGAAACTTGTGCAAATATTTCTGATGTTTGTGTGAATGCGAAGCATAGGAGTTCTGTGTTCTGAGCAATCAGTAAAGCTACGTGTGTCGCACAGAGGGGGGCTTGAACCTCATTGGTGTTGCCTACATTTCATTCTGTTGGTTCACCTTTCAGTCAAGTGGCAATTGCTACAGATCATGCTCGGGAAGATAGCCAATTTAATTTGGTGATCTTAATGCAGCTAAATATTCCGTTTTTAGGCACCTTCATGTCTAAGACATTTTAATGGCCACTGCAGCACTTTTCTGTCACCTCCCAATCCCCAGGCCCCATTTAAATCATCCTGGAGTGTTTAATGTATCTTATATAAGCAGCCTAAAGCCATACCGATAGAATGGAATAATAAAAATTATTGTTTTTTTATAACTACAATAACAATATAAATAATTGAGGAATACTTGATGGTTTTACAAAAGGCTTTCTCATAGACTATCAAATAAATGACTGATTTGATGGCTCCACCGGCATTCCAGTTCGAGAACAGAGGTTGGAGCCCTGGCGTCAGCATCAGACTGATCCGTTTTTCATTCTCACCATCACCCCTCTGTGATCCCGGGCAAGTCACAGACCCTCCCTGGACCTCAGCTTTTGTCATCTGTCAGGTGAAACAAACACCCCTCATAGGGGACGGTGAGGAGTCAATAAGAACATGCCTGTGAAACGCTCGGTGCATTTCAGCGATGGTTCAGCATTGCCTGCCATTATAACTCTTGTTGTAATAAGGTCTTAACACCAAGCTCTACCAGTCCCAATTGTAGGTGGGCATTCCAGTTAATAGGGGCTATGGTCCAAAGTGAGACACAAGACCACAAGCAAGACTTAACACATTGAGGGGAACAAGACCTAGGTTCTGACTCCCTCCTGACCACCAGCCTGGAAGAGGCTGGATGTACGGGTGGGGAGATGAGAAGGGGCATGGTGCACAGAGTTGTTGGTGGGGTGAGTCACTGCCATAGGGAGAAGGGTGGGGTGATTCTCCTCAAGTCCAAAAAGAGGAGCTGCAAGGAATTCACCCAGAGACTGTAATATGTCTCAGGCAGTTTGGTGGACATCATGGACTGGTGCGTGACTCATCTCTAGAACTCAGACCATGAGAGACTGACTGGCTAGTTGCTGACAGAAAGGAGTGAAGGAGCAATTGTGCTTTCCTGGAGCCCCCTGCACTCCGTGCATTTCTCTAGGCAAAGGAAGGGTGTCTTACAGAGCAGATGAGGGCTTGCTTGTGAGTGGTGGGGTTTTCTTAGATCCTGACCAAGATGGCTGCCAGAAGGTGCAGTCCATCCCCAACCCACCCCCGCTCCCAAAGAAGCAGAGGTCTGACTCTCTAAGTGTTGCTGGAAAGGAAACATTTGCCCAAGTCAATAGAGTTACAGGAGAGAAATGCTCACCTATGGGGTGAGACTCAGGAAAGAGCCCCTGGAGAGAAGCTGAGGGCCTCATGCTTAGTCATCCCAAGATGAGACACCTTTTCTTCTCTCCTTCCCTTACACTTGGATCCAGAAAAGGTCAAAAACCATGATTAACGCATTGAGGAGAAGGGACGAATGTGCAAGGTGGGGAAGGAGAAGTCAAACATCCTCTTTTCTCAGGCAGGTGGCCAGCCAGCTCAGCCAGCTGTGAACACAGAGAGGTTGTGAGTGAGAACATAAAAGTGGAAAGTTTTATTTATTCCTTTGGACCCAAAGATATGAATTACCCAACCAAGACTGCTTTGGTTACAGCTGACCCTTCAACAACACAGGTTTAAACCCAGTGAGTCTACTTATACAGGGATTTTTTACAGTATAGTTAGTATGTTTTCCTTATGATTTTCTTAATCACATTTTTTCTTTAGCTTACTTTATTGTAAAAATACAGGATATGTAATATATATAACATACAAAATATCTGTTAATCGAGTGTTTATGTTATCAGTAAGGCTTCCAGCAGATGGTAGGCTATTAGTAGTTAAGTTTTGGGGAGTCAAAAGTTATATGTGTTTTTTTAATTGGGTGGAGGTCAGCACCCCTAGCCCCTGTGTTGCTGAAGGACCTCCTACACTTTAAAATGTCTGAGGGAGCCTGACACTTCACCTAAATATGATAGAGGGGCCAGAAAAAGCCAGTTGTATGGAATGAACCAGGAGAACCAGTAAGAGAGAGCACTGGACCTGCTTCTGGATTGTATCCCACCAATTACACTTGGGCAATGTAGCACTTCTGTCATTACGTCTCACAATAACTCCTGCGGGTAAGTCATAGTGTGAGAAGAGATAATATTTCCACAGATGAAGTGATCAAAGCTTAGAAGGGTCTGGGGTGGGTGCAAAATCCCAGATGGAAAGTAAGCAGAGCAGACCTTCAACCCTGGCTTCCTGATTCTACTTGTCCCACCTCACCACAGAGATCTCACATCCTGGTCAGAAGTGGCAGCAGAACCAAAGTCCATTGGGACCCTGGAACCCAAAGGATACTGGCCTAAAGTTGGAGATCTCTTGGCAGGGGCCTTGCATCTGGCTTGCAACATGTTGTCCTTCATCCTGGGTCAATGTGTGTTTAAATGGAATCCAGATCAAGCCTATGCTCTTTTCTTTCAGCATGATATCTTTTAGGGTATTTTGGTTGGCCTTTGTGGCAAGGTCTTAATGCCTTGCCATCTTTCTTAGAGAAGAATGTGCCGTAAGTCATTTATTTTCTGTAATACCTCCATTTTACCACTGTGTGAATGAGGCCACCTTAAATGGAATTATCTAGGAGAGAACCAGAAAGTTACAAATGGAAACTGCTATCGGAGATCATGGGTCAAATTCTTTTCAGGAGCACAAAGACCCCACTGAGGCTCACCCTGAAAGGAATAACTTTTCCCTTTTTTTTTTCAAGAACAAATGGACCTGAGTGTGGGAACTTTGCATGTCCTCAGGGCCCTTTTCAAGGGGATATTATGGCATTTGACAAGAAGCTCCTTGCCCAGAAATTATGCTTGCTCCCATCTCTGGAGATGGAGAGGGACCACTCCTTCATGCTTTAGAGGAGGTAGGAACATTCTCGCCCAGGGGAGGAAATAGAGGGGACCCTCCCCCACTCCAGTGAGGCAGTTTTCTGGTTATGCCCACAGGGTAAGTGGTCAGGTGTAGGCCACTGCCCTGTGTCACCCCCTGTGTGCCGATGACCAGTGCCAGCTTGGGGGCCATTCACCTCACCACCCCCTAGGCCAGGAGCTGGAAGCAGCAACTGGAAGAACTGGATATTACAACACTCTCCTGATCAGTAACTAAAGGAAAACAAAAACAACATGAAATCCCCGACCAGCCTCTCCCTCCTGTGGTGTCCATCTTGCTGACATGGTATGAGTTGACATGACTAAAGTCTAGGAAGCATCCAGGGAGGAAGTTACCTCTGATGGTGACAGATTCTGATGCAGAAACCTTCTACTATCAATCTTCTGGAATTCTGTCAAGGGCATCTGAAGAAGAGGAGTGTGGTCAGCTCAGGAACAAAACTTAGGGAGGCACGTCAGTTCCATTGGTAGGAAAGGAAGGAGGTTTGTTGTCTGTGACCCCAGAGGTAAGATCCAGGGAAGGGGGTTGAGCCACAGGCAAACAGACTCAGGGTCCACAAAATGAATAATGTGCTAGCTGACGGCCCCTCATACCTAGAAGTCACTGTGTTCTTTGTGGAACCCCACAAGGCCACAGACTGAGCTGTTCTGTCTTGCCTCGTCTCACTGCTTCTCCACGTCTCTCCTCAGAGCTAGATGATCTGTTACCTCTCAGTACCTCTAAGGGACTGAGGGTGGGAATATCCTTCTAGAGGACATCTTTTGTGGGAGGGGCAAGTGGATAGAATTTTTTCTTCCCTCTCAGGAGGTTACAGAAAAGAGTATGGATTTTGGAATCAGATGGCTGTCTGTTGTTTCTAGCTGTGGCTCTGCCACTCATATCATGGGTGACTTCGGACCAGTTACTTAACCTCTCCTGCCTCAGTTTCCCCATGTGTAAAATGGGAAGAATTAAAAAACCACTGGCATCCTAGTCTTGAGAATTAATGCTTATCAAGGCCTGGCCCCTGACAATAGCAGGCAGGTGTAGACAAATGGCCGGTCTCAGAGGGCGCTCATTATTTGTTTCCAGTTTACAATGCTTTACACTGAGTATAACTAAGTGGTACATTCTATTAAACAAAGTAACATTACAAGTCCAAGTACCTAGTGTTTTTAAAGCATTGATTTGATTTTAGGCATTGATGAGTCTGAGTTTTGCCATTAATAAAATTAATTTTTTTCTAGTTCTTTTGTGTGGATTGCTGGTAGCTTATGCCAACAGACACATGGTAATAGACCTCATAAGTATAAGAAAATTGAGAGAAAACTTAAATTTTTTATATTTTTATTTGTTCAATTCAATGTAATTATTCAAGGACTCAACCTGCGTTTGAGTTCCCATTTGGCTACTTCATTAACTTTATGACTTTGGACAAATAACCACTTCAAACTTGTTTGCTCACCTGTAGAAAGGAAATTATGGTAAAAGTTGAATATAATGAAAATATACAGAGAAAAGCTTAATGGTTGCTCTGAATGTGTCTTTTCAAAATCTGTCTGTTGAAATGTTCATTCCCAAAGGGGATGGTTATTAGTCAGTGAGGTCTTTGGGAGGCGCTTACGTCGTGAAGGTAAAGCCCTTGTGAATGGTATTAGTGCCTTCTAAACGAGGCTCCAAAGAGAACCTCGTCTCCTTCCACCCCGTGAGGACACAGTGAGAAGGAGCCAGCTCTGAACTTAGCGGCAGGCAGCCATGTTGACACTTGGATCTTCATGCCTCCAGATCTATGAGAAAGAAATTTCTGTTTTTGTTTATTTTTAAGTGACCCAGTCTGTGGTATTTTGTTATAGCTGCCCAAATGGATGAAGACAATGGTATTATGTTTTCAAGCACTGGTAACTATTGTCAATATTTTTTCCGGTGATGGATTTATTATTTATGCATAACCCAAGATAATCTTCCCCTCTCAAAATCCTTAACTTATTCACCCTCGTAAAGCCCTTTTAGCCATTTGAAGTACTGCTTATAGGTTCTGAGGATTAGGATGTGGCTACTTTGGGGGCATGGCAGAGGGTGATTCTTCTGGTGGCTGGAAGCTTCTTTAGGAGGGACCTGTAGGGACTTAGAACCTGTGATTGTAAATGGGAGACAATAGGGAAGACGGTGTCAGGCTAAAATGAAAGCATTTGTCTTTCATTCTCTGCCCTGTGCCATAATGTTTCATCTCACCTCAGCATACTTTTGTCTGTAAATGCATTGTCTTGGGGTTATGTTTCATCAAATTTTCACTAATCCACAGGCTGGTTGAGCTCCTCTCCTACTTTTTTGGGGGGGCTTCCCCCCTTCTGACACATCCCTTTTTTGCCTTGCTTGCCCCAAACTGACAGGCTCTTCACATTTATATCAGCACTGTTCTAAACACTTATATATATATATTAACTCATTTAATAGTCAGAATATTCTATGGTAAATGTATCCTCACTCTTCAGTTTAGGGAACTGAGGCACCGAGAGATGTAACTTGCTCAGAATCTCAAGCGAGTGTCCAGAGCATGTCTGCCTACAGAGCCCACACTTTAAACACTGTATTCCATGGCCTCTCTCCAAGAATTCCTCACCAAATGGTCACATTACTGTTTTCAGTGAGCCCAGGGAAAAAAAAGTGATTTGGAGCACACTCCTGTAGTTCTGTTCTGCTTTGTCTCAGAAACCAAAAAATAAAAGAAAAAGAACAAAACAACAACAGCATCAACAACAACAACAAAACAGAGAGAGAGAGAGAGAGAGAGTGTGAGAGGGAAGTTCTCACTGACTTGATCTTGAAGTCACATGGGTGCACAACAGGAATGTGGGTGACACCACACATAAGCAGTTAACATGTTTCATCCTCTAGCAGTCTAGTGGGTGCCAAGCAGATGTTGATAGAAAGGTTTCAGAGAAGCATCATAAAATTATGATTAAGCCAAAAAGAATTTGAATGGTAAAAACTTAGAGTCTTAAATCTATAAATTTATGACTATTCTGTGCATTTGTGTAAAAATTCAGTCTTAAATCTGTAGGCGTGCTGAGGATTTGGAAAGACAGAGAGTGGGTGGAGCGGGGAGGAGAGAGGGTGCCCATCGCTGCTTTGGCAGACCTCCACTCTGTGCACAGAGGTGATGGGAGAACAAGATGGTGGACTGTGAGATGGGCGACAATCCAGGTTCAGGGCCAGTCTAAGTCCAAATTCTGAATCCACCCCTCATGAGCTGTGTAATCCTGACAGTGGTTACTGAACGTTTCTGTGCCTTCCTTTCCTCAGTAGAAAATAAGCATAATAAGTACCTACCTTATAGTGTTTATTAAGTGTGCTAATACCCATAAGACAATTTGCCTCCCACTCCTCTATATGTGTTAATAGTTATAATTGTTCCTTTATCATAGGTAGTAGTCTTAGGAGAACACCATGCATTTTGGAAGAGGGAGATGTTTTTTCTTTAGATGGAAATCATAAGGGAGTCACTCACTGTCTGAGGGAGAGGAGAGAAAATAAACTGTCCTGGCATGGACCACTATGACAGAATACTGTAAGAGGTGGTTTAACCAACAGACATTTATTCTCATAGTCTGGAGGCTGGAGCTCTGAGCGCAGGGGGCCAGCATGGCTGAGAGCCTTCCTCCTGGCCTGCAGATTACCATCTTCTCACTGTGTCCTCACATGGCAGAGAGCGTGAGGACTCTGGTCTCTCTTCCTCTTCTGATTAAGGGCAGCAATCCCATCATAGGGCTCACCGTCATGACCTCAACTAAACCTAATTCCCTCCCAAAGATCTCACCTCCAAGTTCCACCACATTGGGGGTGAGGGCTTTACCCATTTTAGGACAACACTAACATTCAGTCCATAATATTAGCACATGGAAAAGTTAAGAAGATGATTTCAGATTGTGGAAATTGCCACAAAGAAAAGGTTTTTCTAAGAATGGGCTCATTTGTACCTGGAATTGGGGTGGGATGGAGAAACCTACTCCAGGTGGCTGGTCAGGTGTGCTTCTTCAGCTTGGATCAGAGCAGAGATCTGGCAGGAGTATTCAGGCCATGGCAGCAGGAGGGCAAAGGCCCTGAGACAGGGAAGAGCTTGGGTGTTGGGGAAATGGCAGCTGAAGATTTCCAGTGTGGCTGGAGGAAATGCACAGAGAAGTGTGTGCGTGGAGGTGACATGTGGGTGATGGACAGGGGCTGGTGGGTGAGGGCAGGGATGGGGGTGTGTTCTAAGTGCAGTGGGAAACCACTGAGGATTTTAGTCAAATGGAGATATGCCCTGATCTGTGTTTCAGACTTGATGTTATTGTGCCAAGTGCTGTAGTTTATGACTCACATTATTACTCTGGAGAGACACATTCATTAAGTACTTACTGTATGCCAAGCAAGTGCTGACCACTCTGTACACAGGGGATAGGAGGGAAACAGGGTGTCAACAGAAACACCAGTTCACTATAGATGTGAAGTTCTAAGGTGAGATGCCAGACCATACGCAGATGTTCAAGGGCACAGGCATTAGATGGTGTGAAAACTCCCCCTGTAGAGTATAAAAGGTAAAGAGCGTGGGTTTGTGAGGTGGATTTCCTCCTCCCTCCTTCCCTTCCCTCCATCCCTCCATCCCTCCCCTCCCTTCCCTCCCTTCTTCCTACCTTCTTTCCTTCCTTTTTTCCTTTTTTAAAAATATTTTTTATTTGTTTGAGAGAGAGAGTGAGAGTGGTGGGAGGGGCAGAGGGAGAGGGTGAGAGAGGATCCTTGAGCAGACTCCCTGCTGAGCACAGAGCTTGCCACTGGGCTCAATCCCAGGACCCTGAGATCATGACTCAAGCCAAAATCAAGAGTTGTCTGCCTAACTGATTGAGCCACCCAGGCACCCTGAGGAGGATTTCTTTAAAGGTAGTTTGTGCCAGACCCCTCCCTCTCCCACCCTTCCCCCTATGAGGGCCTTCAGTGAGACTACTTGGAGACAGGGTTGTCTGGTTGGCATTTGGGGGG